>JACXGK010007448.1:0-25280 GCA_016801125.1 Novumbra hubbsi | reverse complement strand
GGGGGGGGGGGGGGGGGGGGGGGGGGGGGTCACCGAGGATGTTGCTGGAAAAGCAGATTATTTGTGGACGTGGCAAGGCATGTGAGGCTGTGCCCCTGACCACCCCTGACCCCCGCAGATAGAACCCCAGCCTGCGGTTTCCCACCTCACACAGGTGCTCCTGCATTCCACCGACTGACACTGACAGACGACATATTTATTAGCTTGTCGGATGCTCTCCCCGTTAGCACTGGGCTCACCTAGCTAAACAAAACAATTGGCTCTCCCATTGGTTAATTGGACCGGCCCCTGCAGCGCGGCTCAGCGAGGTGCTTGATGAGGCATAAAATGATGATTAATTAATTTACTGCTCAGTTGATCATCAAACTGAGAGGTTTATGGGGCTCACAGCGGTCAGAGCTCCCCCCACTCGTTGAGCAGCAGCAGGAACGGAGCAGGCAGATCCAGCCACAGACCGTTGCAGGACAGAACGAAGCTTACCGAGCGACAGGCCAGAGCCTAGTACAGTTGGCTAATTACAACCTGTCCACCTTAAACCATCCACAACACGCTGATGGCGAGTAACTGGCTATAATCTGCTAACCTGCCAATGGCAACATGCTATGTACAACCGGATCGATCCGACCTCCTGGACAAAGCCTGCTGACATAAGCATCCTAGCTAAACCCTGCTAAAATCTGCTAAGATGCTCTCAAGCCTCTCGGCGTGGCCATCTTCACCACACAACCATAAAGCAGAAGGCAAAACAATTCTGCATATCGAATGAGGTGTCGTGCAAACAGTGAAGTTCTGAGCCCTTCAGCCAATCTTTTCCCCCCTTGTTCTGAACGTCTTTGACGGAAGTTTCTTCTCCAAGATCTCTTTTCCCGAACCACTGGCTGTGTCCGCTCTGTCAGTCTAGATCAGTGATTCTCAACCTTGCTCCTGGGCACGCCCCGGCCCTGCATGTTTTAGATCTCTCCCTGCCCTAACATACCTGATGTAGCTCATGAAGGAGACGATAATGAGCTGGTCATTTGAATCAGGTGTGACAGAGCAGGGAGAGATCTAAAACATGCAGGGCCGGGGCGCGCCCAGGAGCAGGGTTGTGAAACACTGGTCTAGATGGACAAATTGTCTCCTTTCCTCACAAAATAAACACTTAACGTCAATGTTGCCTCAAGCCCCACACCAAGTATCTTGGTACTGACATGTATTTACATGGTCTCTCCTATAGCTGTTGGTGACACTGAACCACTTGTGTCCTGACACCCAGGTGATGCCCAGAATGTCTGTTTGATTGACTGACTCTGCTTGGATGTAAGCCCACCACCACAAGCTCAACATCAACAAGACCGAGCTGCTCTCCTACTGGACCTGTCTATTTCTGGGACTCATGACATATCCCCAGTGTCCCCCTCCCGAAGTGTGAACAACATTGGCTTGACTCTTAATGCCAAGGAGGTTCATTTTGGTTTCCGCGGGGAGCAGTGCCGATGCTAATACGGGCAATTAACCCAACAATGGAATATGCCTTATATTTGTGCTATTGTATGCATTTCTCTTCCTTCTGCCTTTGCTGAAAGCTAAAGTGCATTGAGTAAAATGCACTTCCTACTGCTGTGTTAGTCTACTGAGCTATCCTCAGTAAGTAATTGGCAAAGTTACTCAAATGTACAGTGTCTTCAATTGGGTAAACCCTAATAACATAATTTACAAAAAATGCTTGACATATGGGGTACATACCATATATGACACTGTACGTAACAATTACAATTCATGTGCCATGTAATTAGTTAAATATCTTTCAATATACATGGATCTGGACCGATGTACATTCTTGTAATATTTATATCTCTGGTTTCGTGTAACAAAGTGTCAGTTACCTGACAATATTGTTAGGTAATCCTCTGCCTATCCCTCCAACTGTATGGAAACTGCTGCTCTCTATTATGGTGTCCAAAGCTGATGGAAGAAATAAAAGCAACAGAACAGAGTGTCAGCTCAGCCTCCTAATTATGTCAGGTACCATCACAACTAGGAGAGGGTATTCAGAGTGCATGTGCATTTGAATTCCTTTAAATAGACCACTACTTCGGATTGGATCCCGGTATTATAAGCAAGGGCCTACGTAGGGGATAGAGTGGTATTTTGAACTCCGATCCTGTTACGGAGGGAGGTATTGTGCACAGTAGATGAGATGTGACAGGGCTGCAGGCTAGAGCAGTTACCTGGAGAGCCCTCTAAACAAACACATTACTATTTCAAGCTCTGCGTTTATGCACCAGAAAATAACAAGCGCCTGTTCTCCAGGGCGACTCCACTATTGATTTTTCTTCCTTGGGACGTCAGGTGAGATGCAGAGGAACAGTGCCTGTCTCTAGGGCAACAGAACAGGGCTAGGGGGAAGCTACTGTACCTGACATTGTCTAAACTTGACTGTAAAAATGTGACTGGGCTGCTTCTGTTAAAAGGCAGATCAAGTTTTTTTTTATAGACCCATGGAATTCAGGACAGTTCACATTGCAATTTGTCAATTACTTTACTTTACTAGCTACATACTACAGTATATTGACATAAAATGAATGAGGAAGTTGAAATCCTGAATTATGATTTCCTGAAAGCAATGGTATAAGTGAATAAATTCTACAGGAAAAACACAACATCACTTTTTTTTGTTCTTGGTTAATGGTCTCAGAGTATCTCTGCAGGGAAAAGAAAACCTTTCAAAAGGACAGCCCTCTCTTCAACATTTCATTAATCAGGAATTTCTGATAAACAAAGTAACACTCACAACCTTGCAAATAGCATCCCTGCAATGAAGGTGGGAGCATCATGCTATGGGGAAGTTTTTCAATGGCAGTGACTAGGAGACTGGCCAGTATTAGGGGAAAGTTGAACAGAGCAAAAACCTTGAAGAATACCTTGAAGAATAATTTATAAAATGTTCTTGGTAGGTAGTGGATAGATTATAAGACATCAACCTTATAAGACTTACAATTTACCTTTTGGGCAACAAGGACTTCGTCCTTCTTGTCATTATATTCATCCTTATTTGGATTTGGTATAAATGTTATATAGTGTTTCAAAGCAAGTAAGCACTAACTGCACAAATAAATAGCTTTGCACCATGTCCTCGGTGGCCTAAGACATTTGCACAGCACTGTGTAATAACTTGTTATTATGCAAGTCTATTTCGCAACTAAATGTGGAGAAAGTCAAAACGTCTGAATATTTACCAAAAGCACTGTGTTAATTAGTGTAGCCAAAGAAAACACACTAACGCATGATATTCGGTTGAAATGCTTAATGAGGTAAAGTAATTCTTGCTTGACAAGTCCAATGGTGGCAACAACGAACAGTGACGTAACCAAGGGTGCTGATATAGAGGCCAGCCAGGTCAACCCCACAACGCCGACAGCTACTTTGCTTCATCCAGCTGCCCTCACATCCAGCTGCCCTCACATCCCCACCGACAGGGTGTCCTCGACGGTCCTCGGGAGTCCTGCCTTGGGCGGAAGATGCTCAGAATACCCTGCGCCACTCCTCCAATAACCCATAACCTTTCAGTATGTTCTAGGTTACCGGACATACTTGGCATTGTGGCACCGGAGCCAGATTAATGCGCCTGCAGTGGGCAGATGGTTTCAGAACTGTAGAGGCAGTCTGTAACGCACCTCACGACCGTTTTTAAATGCGTCGCCTGTCACCAAAAGATCCAGGCTAAACGCCACTGCAATGAAGCTTCTGTATTCCCGACCTGGGAATCGGGTCTGGCTCTCCACGAAGGATATCCCCAATCCCACCGCGTTCTGGCATTTCTTTATTCTAGTTACCTATTAAAAATCGTTGCCGACTACACACCTGCCTCCCCAATGGAAAACGGTGACAATAACACAATTCATTATTATTTTGAGCCAAATTTGACCCATTTCTAACATTTCCATTGATTGTGAATAATTCCTGAGGATTATCCAATGAATCGTGATGAATCGTATTGACATTTTCATATGCAAAAAATAGATGTATGTACCTGCAGTATGTACTATTTAAATATACAGTATCACTAACCTATCACCAGCAGTCTTCTAAGACAGCTAATGAACAGAATGTGAAGGGTGTCAGTATAAGTGCTTAGTTCCCAATGATAAAGGGTTGGAGGGCAAAGCTGAGGTGCTTATGAAGTATAAAAACAATATAGGTTCACCCGCCGGCACTTCCCACTCCTTCCGGCTTTTCCGTGGGTTTTTAGCGGGTTCGTAATTGCTTTAGGACTTCCTGAATCCACTTTTGAATTCAAAGCTTCAGACGAATAATTGGATTTCCAGCAAACATGCTGAGCTGTGTTGCTCTCACTGTCCTGCCGTGTCCTCGGGGCGACACAATGAGAAGCAACACACGGAGAAAGCCTCCCAAATCACCCTCCTGTTCCTTGCATAGTGCACTACGTCCTGACCAGGACTGTACGGGAGTCCTACCGTGTGTAGGGAACAGGATGTTTCTCACGCTGCCGACTCCGTAACGGCGTGGGGGTGGGGGAGACGGGGGTTTACAGAGCATTAGGGTGGTCATCCGTTTAGATGAAATAACTCAGACCCTCTCTGCCGGATTCAGAAGTACATCATCACCTTCAGATCGTGTTAAAACTACATCATCACCTTCAGACCATGTCAAATGAAGGTGGAGGAGCAGATGAAGGGATAGGAAAATAAACACTGCGATATATCTTTACTTAAACTATTACTGTTGTAGTTGCATATTCATTCATTCATTTCTGCATCTAAGGTATTACACAGGTTTAAGTTTAGATCTTTGGTCAGATTATTAATAGATTTGTTAAGTCTGACCTCCTTGGGCAGGTTGATGGAATCTGGGAGAGCATCCAAAAATCATCGGGTTGTTCAGGATTTTTTATTACAATTCGTCAAAGTCATGTCATGTAGTGTGGTCTTTATTGCATGGCATAAGGTCCATTCCCTGACCAGGCCATGTAAATAAACAACGCTAAATAAGAGATGGTAAAACAAAGCACACGGAACATGACGTTGTGTTCTCATTTGTGGACATGTGTTCCTACATGTCGCTTGTCTTCCTGTCATGTTGGTTCGCATTAGTTGTTTCCTCGTCCAGGTGTGATTCTGTTCCATTAAAGAACCCTGGTGGGGTGACGGAGGCAGAAACACAAAGTCCATACCAATTGGAACCCTACTCCCTCCATTGTGCACTGCCCTTTAGGAACTGTTTAAAATACATCTAATACGTAGAGAACAGATCTACTTTTGGGACTCATCCCAGGACAGACATTGTTGAGCTCCAGTGTCTATGTGTCCGTCAGTCCGTTGTGTGTGGCTAACTCAGAGTGGTCTGCTGCCTGCAGGCTATATATCCTCAGGACACTGTACAGGACATCTCTCAGAGGATTGCAGTATCAAATATTCAGGTGTGGAAAAGGTCCCTCCAAGTCCGGCGATGTCCGTGCTGGAACAGACAAGACAAGTGGTGTTGTCCGATTAACTTCCTGTGCTCTGATTTGACTTCCTGTGTACTTTACGAAGACAACAGGTAAGGACATGAACACGGCTTCAGGGTTTCTCCCTCCATCCCAACCAATCACAGACACCGCCTAGTCCCAGAGACCCCTTAGCCCCTTCAGCTGTCTGGAAAACCTATGCAGTCAGGGTAGGATGGGTTCTACTAAAGATGTTGTATCTTCAACAGGGAGAATAGGTGAGTCATGTCATGCAGCTGTATCTTTGCCAGAGAATAGCTGAGTCATGTCATGAAGTTGTATCTTTGTCAGAAAGTGTTGCTGAGTCATGTCAAGAAGTAGCATCTTTGTCAGAAAGTGTTGCTGAGTCATGTCAAGAAGTAGCATCTTTGTCAGAGAATAGATGAGTCATGTCATGAAGTTGTATCTTTGTCAGAAAGTGTTTCTGAGTCATGGCATGGAGTTGTATCATTGTTATGCAAGTGGTATTTCCATTGTGATGTGATTGGGCTGTCAAGACTTTGATGTGATCGGGCAGTCCAGACGGTGTAGTGATTGGACAGCCTTGGCTGAGATGTTTTTGGGCTGTCCAAGCAGTGGTGTTATTGGACAGTCCAGGCTGTAATGTTTTTAGGCTGTTTAGGCAGTGGTGTTATTGGACAGTCCTGGCTGTGATGTCATTGTTTTCATAGGTCATGACTATGCTGCTCCTTTATCCTCAATTCCTTGAACCCTTTGAAGCAGGCATTTGTGTGTGTTAAACCCAGGTTTATGTGTTGTAAAACAACGTTTGGTGGGGAAATAAAGTTAGGTGGTCCTCAGTAAAAATTATTTAGGCATTGGGTAAACATCCTATATCTCGGGTTAAGATCTGGGTTACCTTTATGTTATATTTTTAAATAATTTATTCAACCCAACGCTAGTGGTTGAGTCTTCGTGTTTCATGGACTATGAGTGAATTAGCGGTGCTCTAACATATGTGTATATGGACTACACGAATGAAATTAGATCAAAATGATTACAATACAGAGTGTGAGTGTGTTTAAGTGAGCACTGTGTGTGTCTCAGTGGGAGCGCTGTGGGAGTGTGTCTCCGTGCGAGCGCCCCATGTTTTAATGACACCTGGCTGGTTCTCCCGGAGCAACAACTGGGTTGACCTCTGAGACACAGCAGACGCCATCCAATCACCCTCTGAAGGACAACGACGGCTGTAAGTTAGACATGAGCACACCTCTCACTATTAGTAACAGTGCGTAGTGATACTGGCCACACCAGCGCCACAGGCAAGCCGACCGGTCTGGGTAAAGTAACGTCTCTGTGATGAGTCCACAACCAGCGGGGGCTGTTGCAGTGTTAATGGAGACGGGATGACCCTGTATAAAGGAGACCTGAACACACTCTATTTGACAGCAGAATACAATCATTTTAAACTGCACTTCGGAGATGATTCCTAATTTGAAATATAAAAAACATGTAGATCATTTTCCGAAGTACATGAAATGTCTACCCGAAACTGATGTGTCTGTACACAGAATTTGTGGTGTCTTTTTATCAATTAAATGAACTGGAACAATATTTTAAAAAAGGGAGGTGTGAATTAGCAGGTTGTTTATGTCAGCAGCTGGATCTTTACATGCTGGTTGTATAATAAGTATATTGTTTACAGGCTCTTTGTGTTACAGGCAGTTTTTTTGACAAGCTGGTTGCGTAATACGTTGATTCTTTATGGGATATGCTTGTTTACCGGCTGATTGTTTACAGGTTGCCTTATATGCACTTCTATTACAGGCTGGACGCATTAAAGGCTGTTTTTAAAAGCTGGTTGTGTTACAAGTTAATGTCGCCAGGGAAGCTTTGTCCGACACTCTGCTCTAAATTATTGAGAAGGGAAAGAGAAAATGATCCATCGGCTTGTGACATTTGTCCTTGTTTTGTTATGGCTGCTGCCTAACTTATCCAACCCTATACCAGCTGGTAGAACCACACAGGCCAGGGACCTCGTTTATCGAAGGTGCGTCTACACAAAAAAGACACTAAACTTTCTCTGTTCCAATATTTCTTGCAAAATTATGGTATTTGTACATTTCTAGGGGAAAGTGTTCTACTCAGCACACTAACCAAAGTTACTAAAAATGTAAATGTTTTTGCAAGCAGATGTTAGATAGATTTATGAGAAATAGATTAATGCAATACTAGGACTGTTGGAAGAACAGTAGCATCTATCAATGGTGAAGAGCAGGCATAGGATCACATCTCCATTCTATTCTATTTTAAGATTTAAAGTCTCTTTGTTATTGATGTTGTTGGTTTAGTCCTGCTACTCCCTGTGTACAACACAAATACATTACTCCTCATTCATACAGGCGGGTTATTCAAATTACATACTGCCATTTGGACCGTCAAATTCTTACAATTTGTTGTTTTAGATTTCAAATATGTCTTTCAGAAAAAGGTAGAATTGGTCGGTCCAAAGAAAATATTGGTCAAACTCAGGTACATAAATGAAAATAAATATAGGCATATTGTTCACAAGAGACCATGAGAGTTCCACCCTATGAAACATTAAATTAACTATCTGACCTTGATATATGTTCAGAACCATTCAATCTCTCGAATTTAACCTATTTGATTGCATTTGCATAACAATTGTGGATGGAAAACAATCCCAATAATTTTAATTGAACATTAAATATGTGTCAAAACATGAATAAACCTATTATAAGTAACAATGCATACTGACATTTGTAATTTATCTCAGATTGTTTCTAAGAAGTAAACTTGTTAGTGCATATTCCATAGTGAAACCTAGCATGATCTGCATTTTAAGTTTGGCGTAGCACATTTTAAAATAGATTGAATCAAGATGAAGTAGTTCCTTAGATATGAGCAGTTGCTTTCTCACCTAAGAAATTAATATACTCCCAATTTGTGATATAACTTAGGCAACGAGCATGAAAATAATGAATTAAGAAAGAATATTATTAAAAAATAAAAATAATTTTATAATGATTGTATGTATTATATGTTATACATTTCTCCTAGAAGTTGAGAAACCATCTTGGGACATATCAACAATCCTTTATATTACCATATGTTTTTATATAGGCATTTTGTGACATAAAATATGATCAAAGAGCACACATGTGCACATAAAAACACTGTGGGTCTGGTTTATCAAGGGAAACATTAATAAATTCCCTGCAACAGTTTGATAGATCCCAATCATTTGGCGCTCACACGAATCATAGGATCTCTATGCTCACCAGGATTTTAGTGAGAAATGTACCCGGTGTTGATAAATTAGGCCCCGGGAGACGAAAGGACAGTAGCAGCCTGGTAGGCATATCAATTGGACACCCGTGATCTCTTTCTTACTCACACACGCACGCACATACACACCATGTAATCAAAGACGCTACATAATCTGGGTAAAACAGCCTTGCAGTCCTGAATAGACAAGTGTCGCCTTGAGTTCCACAGTGCCGGAATAGTGAAGAAAACTGCCCATGTTAGTGCAATGGGAAGTTAGTTGTTACTCAGTATGTAACTGAAAAGACAACAGGAATATGTCATTATGTTACTAAAGACAACAGGAACCAGTCACTATGTTACTAAAGACAACAGGAATATGTCATTATGTTACTGAAGACAACAGGAATCAGTCGCTATGTTACTAAAGACAACAGGAATCAGTCGCTATGTTACTAAAGACAACAGGAATATGTCATTATGTTACTAAAGACAACAGGAACCAGTCACTATGTTACTAAAGACAACAGGAATATGTCATTATGTTACTGAAGACAACAGGAGATCTGTCATTATGTTACTTAAGACAACAGGAATATGTCATTATGTTACTGAAGACAACAGGAATCAGTCGCTATGTTACTAAAGACAACAGGAATCAGTCGCTATGTTACTAAAGACAACAGGAATATGTCATTATGTTACAAAAGACAACAGGAGATCTGTCATTATGTTACTTAAGACAACAGGAATCAGTTCGTTTTTTTACTGTAAAGACCACATAATTTCTTTCCAACTATGTTTGTCACTGTAAAGACGTTATGAATTAATGAGTTTGTTACTATGAAAGAAACACAAATTAGATAATATTTTTCTTAAACAGTGGATCTTATTCAGTGCTAATCTATTAGTGTGTTACTATAAAGAAAACTGAATATTTCACTATGTCAGTGTTGAGACCAAATGGCTCTCTTTCCAGCTACCCGGTGATGTACTGGCTCTCTTTGCAGCTTGGCCAGTGATGTACCTGCTCTCTTTCCAGCTTAGCCAAGGATATACTGGCTCACTTTCCAGCCTAGCCAGTGATGTACTGGCTCTCTTTCCAGCCTAGCCAGTGATGTACTGGCTCTCTTTCCAGCTTAGCCAGTGATGTACTGGCTCTCTTTCCATCTGAGCCAGGGATGAATGAGGAAAGAGGCCGCCTGGTTACTTTTCATCCTTGGCAATGTATTGCATCATTATGAGATGCCGGCAGTCTAATTTCACCAAAGCGCAGTGTCTAACTGCTAACACGCTTACCGTGCAAAGGTACCTCCCCTCACTGTTGATGTTTCCATCTTTGCAGGGGTTCAGCACTTGCTCACTCACAGGGAAAGTGGTAAAACATATGTGATTTTAGCAGAAAAATATTGTTCTTTATAAGAAAACCGGGAACGAATAGGGTTAACTGTCTTGCTTAGGATAATCATGAATGGGGTTTTTAACTTTCTTAGGTAAGCGATTGGAACCAGCAACCTATTGTTTACAAGCCCAAGGCTTGAGCACTAGGCTGACTTTTCACAAGTTCCAAGCAAGTAAATCACAGAGAGATTTCTTTGTTATCAAAACTGTGAAAGTTTATGAACTAATGTAGAATTTGAAGTATACTTCGTCCCGCTGGGTAAATCTGGACGCATGGCAAAAGGGGCACTAAGCTTCCGGAAGAAATGACAAAGCTTTCTAGATAATTATCGTGTCAACTAACAACTAACACCGGCTGTTATGACCAAAGCAGCCAGAGAGTCATTAAACAAAACAAGCGGGGGAACAAAAGTCAAGCCTGGAAAAACACGTCTAAACAAGTTGTTTTCCCTGCTTCTCGTCTTTGTGATGAGAAGGCGGTAACCCGACCGCTGGGCTGGGATGAGCCGGGTTGGCTGGAGTGAGGGGCTGAACGCCACCATATGCTACTGGATGGTACATACCCCTCAACAGGACAGAGACACACCACTGCATTATTGAACAGTGATTAGCAAATGCAATTGAAATGTTACACTTGATGTTAGGGGGAGGGTCAGGTGTGTGTGAATGCGTGTGAGTGTTTCTGTGTGTGTGTTAGGGGAGAGAGTCAGTGGTGCAGAGAGACAGCAAGGTTAAGGTTATGAGGGAGCTAGTTCATTATTGATGAAGGGACAAAACAGGCTAGGTAACGGGGGTGGGGGGCAGGAGGGCTGAAAGGGGGTGGGAAGGAAGCGTGAGGACGTGGGGGGGGGGTATCACTAGGTGATGTCCTGTATTGATTAGGATAAACGTCAGTTAGGAGGTGCCGGTGGTGTGTCTGACTATAGGCACATTATCTGTCAGCCTATCAAAATACAGACTTAATGTCTCTCAGCCTATTAAAGTACAGACTGTGTCTGTCACTCTATCAAAGTTCAGACTCAGTGTTTGCCCCCCATAAAGACTCAACCTCACCCACATTGCCTGGTTACCTTGCCTTGGCCAAAAGCCACGCCACAACATATTAGTTCTCATTGGTCAGTATCTGACTGACTTGTTTACAGTAGAACCAATAGCAGATGATTGTTATGTACAGCATCCTTGTTGTCGCCACGACCCACTTTTGTGACAGCGGTGTCCGACTAAAGGGAACAGTGACAGAACATGTCCTCAGGCCAAAACCACCATAGACTACAGACGCTTTGTATTGGCCTGCTCACCCAACCGCAAAGACTCACTGACCCAACGCCCCTTCACCTTGTGTTGGGTCCTCTCTGCTTGCCGCCAGAACCGTCCTAACTGGATTACATCCCACTGACTGGCCCTTTATCTGATCAATGTGGAACTGCCATATTGTGTTAGTGTGCCTTTCAAGAAGATGTATTTGATGCTAATAAAATTGTATCAATGCATTCAAGTCAAAACGCATTATATATAAGTGGATAGGGTTGACATATGTTTCAATATCAGAAAGTGATACATTACTCCCCAGTGAGCATTAAACCTAATGAAATATGAATACACATTAATCATCACATTCCAGCCAATCAGTCAAGGCCATCCTGGCCAGCCAATCGGTCACGGCGTTGGGAAAGAGGGATAATCTTGCTACATCTCGCTATGGAAACGCAGATCTCCTCATATAGTGACAAAGAATGTGAGAGGCAAGGGGAGGGAAAGGTGGAGGAGATGTTTGCAGGATGGTAGTGGCGGTGATTAGCGTTGAGTGGTGATGAGGAGTGGTGAGTACAGCAACACCATGTGGTAGGTTGGTTGGCAAGGCTGGCACGGTTACTGAAGCTATACAAGGCCCACTTGGGAGAACGTTCAGATTAGCCCCACACTCTGGAGAACTTTCAGATTAGCCCCACACTCTGGAGAACGTTCAGATTAGCCCCACACCCTGAAGAACGATCAGATTAGCCCCACACTCTGGAGAATGTTCATATTAGCCACACACTCTGGAGAACGATCAGATTAGCCCGACATTCCGAAGAATGTTCAGATTAGCCCCACACTCTGGAGAACAATCAGATTAGCCCCACACTCTGGAGAACGATCAGATTAGCCCCACACTCTGGAGAACGATCAGATTAGGCCAACATTCCGAAGAATGTTCAGATTAGCCCCATACTCTGGAGAACGATCAGATTAGCCCCACACTCTGGGGAATGTTTTCCGATTTACCAAACACATTGAAACTTTTTTATGTTAACCAAACAAATTGGAGAATGTTCGGATAAACCACATAGTCTGGCGATTGTTCAGAATAACCCCACACTCTTTAGAATCAAAGTATGGTTAGGGTTTTCCCGCAAAAAAAACTGAGACTACATGAGTATAGTAATGTAGGTCTACAAAACCTTAGTTATTCAGTAGGACTAGATTGGTCTTGAAATGAAGCGATATAAAAACAATGTGAGTTCCTATTTTTGATGTGTAATGTGTGTTTTCAATGGATTAGGATTTACAGTTACAGTTAAATATGCTGAGGTAATTGTTACCTTCTGAGTTCCCTAGCCATGTTACAGGGAACAACAACCCCATCACCCTGCCTTCCAGAGGTTATTGTTGTTTAGAAAATATACATCCAGAAGGGGGAAGTTGTAACTGTATATTATCGGTCTATTGCCAGTCAGTGACCCCATTGTATCCACAGTAAACAGAATAGTAATATCAAACTATATAAATATTTAAATGACGCCGGCCCAGGGGGCAACACAGACTTTCCCACAACCCTTTAAAATACAGGACTGATTTAACAGAATGAGAAATCCCACGATGTTACTTTAGTTAGCAAGAAATATAATAGCACGATAAAAAAATAATAATAATAAACTCCGGCCTCCCCCGGGATATAGACTTCTGGTATTTATTCAATGAAAATAAGTACAATGAGACACGTTCCTACAGTATCTGAAACAGTAATTAACGAAACATGGATTTCCCAGAGACTTCCTGTTGTTCGGGGTTGGCCATGTTTGTATGTATGTGTTCGTTCCCTCTGGAATTGTTTGGCGTTTTTTGGTTTTCCCCCTCCAAATAACAGTGTCCATGGGATGGATTCAAGTTCATGCAAATTCTCTGAGCTCTCTGTCCGATAGTCTGCCTACTATAGTTCTAGCACATTATTCTGTTTGATGTTAGTTCACTGTCCCCACTGAAATCCTTCAGGGACACGATGACAACGCATCAGACAACAGATTCCATTAGACATCAATTGCCAGGTATTTCCGGACTAGCGGTGTTCTGCATTTCACCACACTCGGCCGTAATGTATGCGGGTCCAACCCCCCCCCCCCCCCCCCAACCGGAGCGTCACAGCAGTGAGGCAGTGAATAAACATGGAGCCAATAGATCACAGCGGATACTTCACTCCAGACAGGAGTGATTATGAGGTGGGGGGGTGGGGGCACAAACTCCCCTCTAGACAATATGTATTGCTTACGTTTATAATAAATGTTATCTTTCCACGGGAGAAAGAAGCTGTCAAGTTGATGAAGGATGTAGATGAGCATCTATGTGCCTGGCCAAACATGCATAGATATGCACAATGCAGGAGGCTGTGCGGGAGGGGGAAATAATCTCCCCCTAAATGTGCGTGAGTAATTGTTATAAAGTTGGCCTACATTTCATTTGCTTCAAAGCGGGAGAGATGAGAATAAAAAGTGCATTTATAACACTAATAAAATTGAACAGCAACCGAATGAATTAAAAGACGAAGCACAAAGCATGAAAAACATGGCACATGGAAGCCTGCCATAGCTCCATGCGAAGACGGTTGGTGTGGACCGTGGCATAGAAATTGTCGTTGGCGGTATGTATGTAAGATACACCTGTCTAACCGGGCAAAGACTTGTGCGGCCCTAATTAGTAGTTTAAATGTTATAGTTACTGTAGCTAGAAAACAACAAGGCATCGGCTCCACTCCACGAGCTGCTATCTGCCCCTTCATCTCCACTAGGGTGTCAGAAACAGGACTGGCAGTTTGTAATGAATCTGGCTACTTTGCCGTCGTCTCCCATGACTTTGTTAACATGACTCAGAAACACGCGATCCGGGCTGAAACTGAAGCCCTGCTCTTCATGTCAGGCGGTACCCTGCGTTACTGGATCACTATGGATACCGGGCTCACCTACCCATCAGGTCCACCAGGTGACATGGCCCTTCCTTCTGAAAGTCGCACACGCACCGCTCCACCATTTGCTCCTATCAAAAATGCCCTTAACGCTGAATTAAAAAGGGTTTGAGGACTCTGTGTTGCATATGAGAACGGTTTGGGGCATTCTATGGGGGGGAAGGGTACTGAAATGGGCCTTGAGAAATCCCTCCGCAGTCAGATCACTTTTATAGATATTAATAAATACACAGCATCACTAGAACCCGGAGAAGAAAAGTAAACAGCTTAGAGCATAAATGCAGATCCCCGGAGTCTTATATTCATAAGCTTCCCTAAACAGATGAAATTAATATAGCAGAAAATATTGTATTCCATAAGCCTCAAAAGAGCAGAAGGTGCTGTATTCCATAACACTTAACAGATAAAACGGAATATAGCAGATGATGCTGTATTCCAAAAGTACTATCAGATCAATATTAATATAGGAGAATATAGTGCATTCCTATAACTCAACTGATACGTTTTAATAGAGAGAAATATATTGTGTTTCATAAGCCTTTACATATTATATAGCATAAAAAATATATTCAATAAGGCTTGACAAAGCAAAAGGTTCTGTATTCCATTAACCATATCAGATACATTTTAATATAGCAGAATACTCTATATTCAATGAACTATATCAGATACATTTTAATATAGCAGAATATACTGTATTCATTTACCATATCAGACACATTTTAATATAGCAGAATATACTTTATTCCATTAACTCTATCAAATAAATGTTTATATAGCAGAAGATACTGCAATTCCATTTTCCATATCAGATACATTTTAATATAGCAGACGATATTGTATTCCATTAACCATATCAGATACGTTTTAATATTGCTGAAGATACTGTATTCCATTAACCCTATCAAATAAATGTTTATATAGCAGAAGATACTGTATTCCATTTTCCATATCAGATACATTTTAATATAGCAGACGATACTGTATTCCATTAACCATATCAGATACATTTTAATATTGCTGAAGATACTGTATTTGTCTAACCATATCAGATACATTTCAATATAACAGAAGATACTGTATTCCATTATCCCTATCAAATAAATGTTTATATAGCAGAAGAGAATGTATCCCATAAGCCTCAATAGATTCATACTACAATTGCAGAAGATATTGTGTCCCATAAACTGCAACAGATTAATTCTGATATTACAGATGATCCAATAGATATTTAATTCCTAAAACCTCAATATATTACTATTAATACAGCAGAAGATACTTTATTCCAAAAGACATATTTGATTAATATTAATCAAGCTAAATTAGCTGTTTTCCCTAACAGATAAGTAAGATTATCGGATTAGTTTCATTTATGAGCAATAATATAATAATATATGATATAATAATCTTTATTTAAATAAAAAACTGTACCATTTATGATATTAATACTCCGGAAGGAAATTATATATAATGGTAAATATACTTACTGTACACAGTCTAATTATGAAACGCCAAATTAACCAGAATGATCTAAAACCACTAGAACATAAATACAGATTGGGTAGCTAGGTGTTTAATCCACTTTAGCTTCATACACTTAATAAATGTTAATGACCTGATTATTTGTTGTATGTTAAAATAGATAGAATCATGCCAGTGGGCAAATTCCAATCACTGGGGCTTCGCTATAACATTTCCCATGTTTCATTGATTTCATAGAAAAAAACAAACGTTTCACCCTTTTAAACAGGTTCAATAAAATGTTTGCTCATAAATGAAGGGCAGTGAGATGAATATGTACACCAGGGAAGTACTTTACACAGGCTTCACATACCAGGGAAGTACTTTACACAGGCCTTGATGACCAGGCAGGTACTGTACACAGGCTTTACAAACCAGGGAAGTACTTTACACAGGCATTGAAGACCAGGAAGATATACAGGCATTGATGACCAGGTACGTACACGGGCATGGATGACCAGGTAAGTACAAAGGCATTGATGTCATGGAAAGTACACTAGTATTGATGACTAGGGAAGTACACATGTATTGATTACCAGGAAAGTACACATGTATTGATTACCAGGGAAGTACACACGTTTTGATTACCAGGGAGGTACAAACGTTTTGATGACCAGGAAAGTCTCCTGGGACACTACCATTTTGACCGTCCTGTAAATATTGGATGAGTACTAAATGAAATATAGATGATGAGTTGATAAATAATGGTCTTGCTGACATTTCAGAGTCCACCATGTACCTGCTTCTCCTGGTCAGAGAGCGAGAGTTGTGTCCTCTAGTTTCAGTTTTTTCAAGACAACAATAAACCTGTACATCAAACAAACAGCTAACTATGTTTTAGGGTTAAATTAACCGAGAAGGAACCTCACATTCAGGAAGAGGAGATCTGATAATTTACAAAAATAATCTTTTTTTTTTACTTTGTTTTCAAACTAATAATGCATCAACTTTGAACAGTGCATCTTCTTTGTTTTGCCGTATTTCTGAGTCTAAAAGCAGCATCTCGCTGAGTTCTTCACCCAGATAACAGTTGGAAGTGTAACATTTGTCCCATAGGAGACCAATTCTCTGTTTTCTCCTTAATTTGTATTGAAAGGATCCATGTTGTTTCTGTGTCAGTGGGTATTCTGGGTTCTTAATATTTGCATTTCTGTAACAACAAAGACCAGCCTTGTCAGATCAGAGAGTCTGAGTGTTGTTCTCCAATGTAAAGAACAGGTTGCTACACTTTTCAAAGACAATCAAATCCCCTCGCTGGGAATCATGTTTAGCTCACAGGCTAAGACAGAGTGAAAAGGACATGCCGAACCCTTGAACGGCACGTGTGAAACATCTTTGAAGTACAGCCTACACTGTAATGAACACTAAACCTGTCGGTGTTCCACTGGGATAGGGAGTTGGCTAAACGGTCCCTTTCTGCTGTCATTTGCCACTGGAAACAACAGTATACTAGTACTGTGTGCAACAGGGGAAATAGTTAGCTGCTGTTAGCTGACATGACGGCTCTATTTCTTTTCTGTTGGCAGCGACCATCAGCTAAGGTGGGATAGTAGTCTGCGTGTGGAACGCCAGTGGCTAATTATATATTGCCATTTCATAACCCTAAGTTGCTACGCAGGCTTCCTGGCTCAATTTGTTTCCAAACACTTTTATATTGAGCTTATTTCTTAGCATTTATGTTAAGATAACTAAATTGGACAACCAGACAACCCAGTAGTATCAAGTATACCTCACTTAATTAAGTTAAATCAAATCTAATTGAGTCACTAAAGGGAGGGGGGGGTGATCAGAGTAGGATGGATGGCCTGTGCTTCTCGTCACAGACCAGGCATCTTGCTCCGACAAAGTTCAACCACAACAAAGTCATCAGGAAGTGATAGAGATTAGAGAGAGATAAATACAGATAGAGAGAGAGAGAGAGCTAAGAACCCTGCATCAATTCTGCTAAGTACTTAAGCTCGAGTTTAAATGTTTATCACCGGTGAAATTCAATTAACTCTCAGCTCCGTTTATATGTGTGATATCAGATAAGCATTGGGGCAGGACAGTGGGATTCGGGGTTGTGGTGATGATGTGATGGGATAACCTGCTGTCTCTCAGCTTGGCCTCCCACGGCCCAGGCTCACACCACTCCGGTTCCCCCTGCACTCGTGCCCCAGAAAATGAGGTTTGGATTTAACGTACGCCCGCTATCCGATTGGCCGCTTCGCCGGCGTCATTTGCATCTGTCGCGGAGGCACATAGAAGAATGCGATTCGTTTCGACTGTGACTGGATTGTAATGAGTTCCCCGTCAGCCGGGCGAACGCGTTTCACATGTCAGTGTGGATGTGTTAGGTAGTGTGTTAATGACGTGTAATGTTGAAGTGTTAGGTGGTGTGTTAATGCTCTGTAATGTAGAAGTGTTAGGTAGCGTGTATTGAGGAATATTTTATTCTTTGTTGTTTAAAATGTACAGGGCAATGTTAATGTTTTCATATTTCGGTATTGTCTGATACCCCTAGTAATACTGGCTTAAATCCAAAACACTGACAATTTGGTGTGCTTTCTATGACCTCCCAGGTGACATGATGAAGGCACGTAGCGCCAAGTTGACCACCCCCTTCTGGGTTCCAACCTTGACTGTGCGGTCCGCTGGGAAGCCCTAAGGGCTAGCATTGCCCAGGGAGCCAAGAGATATTACCAGCAAGGTCTCGTAACGCTCTTGAAACTCCCTCAGGCGGCTCAGAAAAACAGAGGTCGCATCAGGTGAGTGAACGTGCCATCAGATGCTTTGACCCACATCACTTCCTGGATGAGAGAGCAGTGTGGGAAAAGAGCTTTGGGCTGATCTTTGTGTTGTGTTCTTCAACTCTCACCGGTCTGTGGAGTGTTGCGGTGATGGGGACAGGACTTAAGAACCAACTGAAAAATCAAAGAAAAGGCAAAATTACATCAGGAATTCAAGTAAAGTGGTGATGGTGAGGCTGTGATCCATGTTATTAATGAGAATGCAGTGATCCCTGTTGGTCATGGTAATGCAGTGATCCCTGTTGGTCATGGTAATGCAGTGATCCCTGTTGGTCATGGTAATGCAGTGATCCCTGTTGGTCATGGTAATGCAGTGATCCCTGTTGGTCATGGTAATGCAGTGATCTCTGTTGGTCATGGTAATGCAGTGATCCATGTTAGTCATGGTAATGCAGATATCCCTGCTGGTCATGGTAATGCAGTGATCCCTGCTGGTCATAGGAATGCAGTGATCCTTGTTAGTCATGGTAATGCAGAGATCCCTGCTGGTCATAGGAATGCAGTGATCCCTGTTAGTCATGGTAATGCAGTGATCCATGTTAATCATAGTAATGCAGTGATCCATGTTAGTCATGGTAATGCAGAGATCCCTGCTGGTCATGGTAATGCAGTGATCCATGTTGGTGGCAGTGTTGCCGTGATAACATTTGTTTAGCAGTGATCCCTGCGGTGGCAGTAAGGCAGTGATCCCTGTAAACACTACCATTCATCCTCCCCACTGAGAGAAGACAAACAAAAAAAACGAATGCTGCCAACACATTTTAAAGTGATAAATATTACAGCACCACGCAGAACATATTTAAAATATATTTAGTGCTTCCTATTAGGAGATTAGGATCCTTTCGGTTTAAAGATAATCAATGGGCCATACCGGTTGTCTTCTCCCGGCTGGGCCTCCGCTGGATGCTGGATGCTACAAAACAACGCGGGGTAATAAATGTCTCAGAAGAGGTTGGTTGGTAGCACCATTAATCTACATGTTCTGGAAATGTAACCAATTGTCAAATAGCTTCTCTCAGATATTCCATCACACATCCAATTGGCTTGGCGCCGCTCTACAATTCATTTGCGGTGTAATGCAGGCAATAAAACAGCCTTCTGACTGCTCCATTGATTGTGAAATGGCTTAATCTCACCCAGAAGAAGAAGATGAATATCCCCATTTCCTACAGAAATATTGTCTTAACACGTTTCTACATGAATTATAGTGCCAGGGATGTGCAGTACGAGACCGTCCACTCCGGCTCCCTCAGAGATCCCAACACTGGAGAGTCAGGCAGAGCAGAGGGCATCCTCACATTACACGTACAGCCGGTATTATGAAGCATTTAATAATCACTGAATAAATGATATGTAAGATAAACACGGGTTTGACCGATGATTCAGTAAGAAGGACAGGAGTGTACCAGACACTATGTAACAATATGGATCAGTTTCCTTCCACATCCTCTCCCTCCCTCCTTCCCTCCCTCCATCTCTCCTACTCTCTCCCTCCCTGGCAGTGTGTATTTCATTAGCTGGTTCTCCATTATCTGCAGCCATCTAGTGTCGGTTCTGTGCTGCTCAGCTTCTACATGCTTTGCTCCTTCTGGAGGCCCGTTCCGCAGCTTCGCCGCTAATGGCTAACCACATTTGGTGTGGCTCAAAAACGAAGGGTTAAAACAGACACGAAGCGGCAAAGGTGAGATCCTTGCCAATGACGAACGAAAGGAGACGTCAAGAAAACCCAGACACCGTTGGAACATTGCCTTTGGTGTTTATCTAAAACTAAATCAGATGTGTCGTTTGTAATACGGACCTTCACAATCCACCACGCATTATCCAGGTACTTTTCTTTAAAAATACATGTTTTTAATTGCACACCTTTGCACGTTCAACAGTCAGCGCTTGGTAAATTTAGGAACACTCAAGATTGAAGCCTTTCTCAGGGACAGAGCTACGTCCTGGGACTTAGGGACTAAATCTAGCAATCGGGCAAGACTGCACTCAGACATCACTTTCATGCCAACAAGCATCGGGACATGTGTCTGGAGTGCCTTGGAACTGGGTTCTATGGTCAGCTGTACGGTGTTGATGAAAGTAAAGTGTTGCTTCTCTTTAGATAACCAAATAGATTGCTGGCCAGGTTATGGTGGTGGTGGTTATAAAATGTGGTAAAAGTACAAAGGTATTATCCAATTAGGTTTCATTTTAGGCTATTATTATATCAGTTGTTTTAATGCACCGCAATCGCGCGTGGACATTTGCAAGATTGTTGTTCTGAAGGGTGATTGTAGTTCTATAAAGGCGTGTAGGTAAGTGAGTGAGTTTATATGTGTGAGAGTCCTAAGTATGGAGCTTTCCACCCTATTTGATGTATCTGTAAGATAGTCACAACACACACACATTGACACGTTGCTCACACACTAATAATCAGGAAACAGCAGAAATTGCTACTTTCTAGTACAATCCGATGTGTTTAATCGGTTTACATCCAACATCAGGGTACCATGTCATTTTCATCATTAACCTTTATGAAATCATGAAAAACTGTGTTTTTGTGGTCAAGATTTGGAAGGTTTCTGCTTTACAGAAATACACAAACGACATGTCGTTATTTGTAGCTGACTGTCCCCTACAGTGTGAAAATTGGAGGCTTCTATATTTAATAATTCCGGAGATATTAATTGAAATGTAACAGTGCGCATTTCGACGCAAATTTGCGTTGAACGGCATGTAAGTCGAGTCGAGATATGGAAGGCTTCTACTTTTCAAAAATACATAAACAACATGTCATTATTTGACCATGACTGTCCCCTACAAGATGTAAAGACCCGTAGGCTTCTATGTTTAACTTGTCCGGAGATATTAATAAAAATTTAACAGGTGCAATTTCTTTTTTGTATGTTTTTGTGGTCAAGTTGTGGAAGGCTTCTACTTTACGGAAATACACATTCTTTTCTGATAACTGTCCTCTACAACGTGGAAAACCGTAGGGTTCTATCTTCAACCAATCTGGAGATATGAATAGAAATGTAACAGGTGCGTCAATCGATTGTGGATAAAAAAAATCTGGAAATGAATTTATTACAATTGTGTATATGTGGGGATTGACTCCAGGATCAAGAACATATGCCCAGAATAACCCTGACCCTAAAGTTTCTTAATTGCAAGCTTGTAGATTTTTTTCTAATTGTCTGAAAAGTTTCTGTTCTGAAATAAGGCCAAGGCCACTTTTCAGGTGTCTTTAAAAAATAAAAAAATTACATTTCAGTAATAGAATAAACTCCGTTTTCCATTCAAACAGTATGGGTTCTACCATAGTGAAATGTGTACAAAGAAACTAACATGCTCTGTTCTCTCCAGCAGGTAGGCACCTCATGAAAACAGTTTCACAGACAGAGAGAGAAATGAACCAGTACCGTTTGAAAGCTTCTGGTTTCCGAATCAAGCTGTTGTATGTTTCATGTTTATAAAATGCAGTGACAGCACAAGATGCAGGAGAGCAAAAGATCAATAACACTTTGTACCCAACCATACCTTTCCTTTTAGCTTTTCGTGCACATACATTTCACACACATACACACACAGACACACACACACACACACTCAAACAAAACAGAAATTGTTACTTTTAACTTTTCTTATTTCATTCTACTCGCTCTCACACTCAGATGTGTTCATGAGACAGAATATTAAATAAATAAAACCAAACATCTTGAGAGAAACATGGAACCTTGGTATTGCTTCTGTGCAATTTTCCATTCCAGCAGGAACGGTTCCATTTCAGGAGGAACGGTTTCATTTCAGGAGGGCTAGGTTCCACCGAGAGGGAATGCAATATTCCAACATGCAAATATAGATAACAGTTGAAAAGCTGTCAAGACTTGGGTTCAGGACAGAAACAGGAGAAGCATATGGGAGTTTACATTAATTGCTGGTTTTTAGCACTATAAGACCCAGAAACATACCCCTTGTCTAAAATATTGAGGTCAATGGAATTAACAATATGTGCAAACCCGACCAGCCAATCCAGAAGAAAGGGATAAAACCTCTAGGTGGTCTGGACGGAAAGTGTAAAGGCAGGACGCCTACCCAGGTTGATACACAAACACTAAAGGAAAGGAGAAAAGGTGCAAAGCCGTGCAGTGATTCCTCTGTGTGCTAACAGCCTTGCTGGCCAGCAGTAACCTCTGTTTTTATGACCCATTACCACCAGGGTTAGGAGTCCAGGCGAAGGTTAAGGCGACATGACATTGTATTGGAACACAGCTAGACAGTACAGCCTTCAACATGGGTGCCCATCGTATTCCCTACATTCTATGCGTGCTATCGGCTCGGATTAATTGGGGTATGTAGCGTATAGGCTACCACTGAGGACGCTGACTCTTAACTCTTAATAAATAAGCTTACTATCTTTAGTCTAAATCCAGACGTTATTTAATCTAGAGCTTGGTTACGTGATGCTTAGGGTCTGAAGTCTGGGTCTGTTCATCATATCGGTACATAATCTACAAACTAGCATTGCTTATTGTACTCAAGTCGCGCAGTTTTAAATGTGTCTTTCTTGCTGCTGCAACATTCGTTTTTGCTTTGACTGATGAATGCTTGGCACATTGATCCTCAAAACATTGCTAAGAACATATATATATTAAAAAAATTACTGCAGTTTCTGTTTGTTGTTTTTAGAATTGCTTTCTGTGTGCTAGCAAGGAACCAAGTGCCCACGAAAAAAAGTTTTGACAATCCTTATTAAAAATATTTGTGTATTACCAATGCCAGTGTTATAGGGAACCTGTCGACCTTCAGTTTTCAAACTGTCAAACTGCAGAAAATGTCTCCTGTATTTTTACTTGGATGTCTCGTTTGGAGGCATCTGGATGGCATCTGGAAGCAGCAAGATTAATGTCATGGTGTATCTCAATGCCGTTTTACGAGGTGGCAAACCGAAATGTTTAAACCTGCTGGATTGATCCTATTTTAAATGCTCCCACAGATGTTTTTTCAACGCTTTTGGCCTGTGCCTGTGTTCTCGTTCAAATTCCTTTATTACAGCTTTGTCATGGCTATTGACCGTGGAAAAACATTTTATTTTATGTTTTAATTTTGACACCGCAGGACCCACAAGCCTTTAATAGTCTGGAGACTATTTCTTCATGTCGGAGCAAAGAAAAGGAATATAATTGCAAAATTCACTGTAGTTGTGTACAATTGGACACGATTGCGCAAAGAAAACAGCTAATCTTCTTTGATTGGATCCCAAACTGACAGGTACTTTGGTTGTGCCCTTGTGCCCAAGCGCTGTCATTTCCCTGGAAGCATCATGCGTTAATATTGCAAGATGAATATTTTCTGACTAAATGAACGAGCCGTTTCACCGTTGTCAGTCCCTGTTGAACACAGTGTGGTCTGCCTGTGTGTCTAAATGTCATAATAAATACTAATGCGCAGTTAGCCGCTTCAGCTACGGACCTCCTATCACAACGGAGCAGTATTCAGTTGAGAGAATGGGATTTAAATTAATAGCCGCTCCTAAAGAACTGCTGGCTGGTAAACGAGGCATTTATCAGATACAGACAGCCTCTGTCCTTTGATTCATGGGCCCTTTGCCACATGAAGGGGGCCAACAGAAATGGTTATTACTTTTTAATAAAGTGTAGCAGTCAGCCGTCAGTCATTTATCAGAGGAGCCGCAGTTTCCCGACAGAGAGAGCGAGCTGATACCGATGGAAGGACAGGAAAGACAAAATGCAAACAGATATACTATTGATTTCATACCGATACACTATTGTTATTGTGCTAATCTACTGCTATTATGCATCTGTTACTGTGCCACAATATGACGGAGGAACTACCTTGATACTGCTGTAATACGGTACTTAGTACTATTCACCCGCTCGTGGTAGAAAAAACCCAACAGATCATCAAAAAGCATTTTTTCCAAAATACATCAGGTTCATGCAAAGTACATGAAACGTTTAATACACATTTTTATTTTTGGTTAAAATACTTTTTACTATCACTGTGCTGATTGTTCTTAATTAATCTTCCCTTAGCCTATTGGTTAGAGTTCGTAATGTCATTGGCCAATGAGATACTGTCCATGCGCCTTGACAACATGGGGGAAACATATCCATGTGCCTACCATCACAATTCACATAATTAGTTTTTCATAATTCCTATCCCATAATCAGGTGTGATCTATGAAAATGTTTCTACA
Organism: Novumbra hubbsi; assembly: GCA_016801125.1. Lineage (NCBI taxonomy): Eukaryota > Metazoa > Chordata > Actinopteri > Esociformes > Umbridae > Novumbra > Novumbra hubbsi. Next base: position 438 of record JACXGK010007448.1, on the reverse strand, counting down.
ATCATTAATGCAAAAATCCAAACTTTTATTGCAACCAGATTTTTTGGGGCTCGAGTGGAGTCTGCCTTTGTTTCAGCCTGATTCTTGTACATAGGACCATGTTAAGGCATGGGCTTTTAATTGACCCAATCCCCTGTACGTGGGCTCAAGTTGTAGCGCTGGCTTTTAATTGAGCTAGTCCCCGGTATGTGGTGTGTTCAGCCATATCCAGTTCTGTGGCCAGGTAACAGGCAGTCCATTAACCTTTGGTTTTAGTTGTGGTTGCATGTCAGCGCCTTCCAGCCCTTTAATACACGGTTCTTAATAGTTACTCTGCTGAGAATGAAAAGGGCAGAGTACCCTCTCTTGACATTGACTCTGCCATTGTAATAATAAGCTTCCTTTTTTCATTCACCATCAACAATACACCCATCTCCACCCCTCCATTCCCCCAACACA
>JACXGK010007447.1:0-25282 GCA_016801125.1 Novumbra hubbsi | reverse complement strand
CTTTACACTGGGAGTTTGGAGTCTGTGTACTTTACACTGGGAGTTTGGAGTCTGTGTACTTTACACTGGGAGTTTGGAGTCTGTGTACTTTACACTGGGAGTTTGGAGTCTGTGTACTTTACACTGGGAGTTTGGAGTCTGTGTACTTTACACTGGGAGTTTGGAGTCTGTGTACTTTACACTGGGAGTTTGGAGTCTGCGTACTTTACACTGGGAGTTTGGAGTCTGCGTACTTTGCACTGGTAGTTTTTAAATTCTATTTTCTCTACACTGGCAATTTAAATGCTGCTTACTTTCTGTGTGTGCGCGTGCGTGTGTGTTTGTGCGTGTGCGTGCACGTTTCCTTCTTTTATTATACATGTGAGGACCACAAACTCCCACATGGGTAGTAAAATTAGGACAATGTGACCTTATTGGGACATTTCATCAATCCCTTTGAGGAAAACGCTATTTTAGTTTAGGGTTATATTAAGTTAAAATTGGGGTTAGGGTATGGAGATAGGGGTTGAATGTAGGTCAAGGGTTATGGTGGATATAGGGTCCTCAAAAGGATTGTAAAACCTAAAGTGGGCATGTCTGTGTGTAGATGTCCTTTGGATTTTATTGGCATCAGCTCTGTCTCAGGCTCAGGCCAGGACGACTATACTAAACTACATAACTCTGTGTAAGGCTCAGGACAGGACGACTATACTAAACTACATAACTCTGTCTTAGGCTCAGGACGGGACGGCAATACTAAACTACATAACTCTGTCTTAGGCTCAGGCCAGGACGACTATACTAAACTACATAACTCTGTGTAAGGCTCAGGACAGGACGACTATACTAAACTACATAACTCTGTCTTAGGCTCAGGACGGGACGGCAATACTAAACTACATAACTCTGTCTTAGGCTCAGGACGGGACGGCAATACTAAACTACATAACTCTGTCTCAGGCTCAGGCCAGGACGACTATACTAAACTACATAACTCTGTCTCAGGCCAGGACGACTATACCAAACTACATAACTCTGTCTCAGTCTCAGGACGGCAATACTAAACTACATAACTCTGTCTTAGGCTCAGGACGGGACGGCAATACTAAACTACATAACTCTGTGTAAGGCTCAGGACAGGACGGCAATACTAAACTACATAACTCTGTCTCAGGCTCAGGCCGGGACGACTATACTAAACTACATAACTCTGTCTTAGGCTCAGGCCAGGACGTCAATACTAAACTACATAACTCTGTCTTAGGCTCAGGACGGGACGGCAATACTAAACTACATAACTCTGTCTTAGGCTCAGGCCAGGACGTCAATACTAAACTACATAACTCTGGCTCAGGCTCAGGCCAGGACAATAGTACAGTGTGGTCCAGATCCTCCTAAAAGTGCATTGTATAAGTGTTGCTCCGAACCTTCCCTCAGCTCCCTACCCACCTTGGGTCTCGGTGTGGGGTCGTTGGGGCTGGGTGGTGGCTGGCGGAGGGGAGAAGTGTCGGTGGAGAGGGCCTGGCCGGCGTGGTGGTGTTGGTCAGAACCGGGTATCTGGGACATATCTTCAGCATGATGGGGGGGGTGTCCGTAGGGAGAGGCACTGGTCTATTGGCCAGATGCAGGAACGCTGGCAGGAACAGAGGTGTCGGGTTGGAGCACACATTTTCAATGAATTCACCTTTGGCACCTGAAGTGATTTCCTTCAGCAGGTCCACATGTTTTCCTGAGGTGCCTAGGGAGCAACAGATCCAGGTTCTAATAGCCTATCAGAGTGTGTTTAAGGAAAGGCCCCTGCCGTCTTCTAGAACCATGCTGATATGATAATAGCCAGGACCGGCACTCTGCTCATCATATCCTTATTAAAACAGACTGGTTTCCTCTGGTTTCTCTGCTGTTGTCTGCCGGTCTCCCTCAGTGTGACCCTTTTTGGTGTACACAGAGACCACTTAGACTGATCAGTAATGAGATCTTTTTATGCCAAGACGGAGGGTCTGTCTGGCTGACCGTTTATCTTTATCTAGGCAATTGGCGTAATAAAACCAACAACTGCAGAATTTAATCATTTTAAAAGAAATGTTCTTCACTGGGCCTGTGGGTACACAGAACAAGCTACCGGAATCTTGAGCTTAATGTTCACCATTGTGAACACAGAACAAGCTACAGGAACTTAGACCTTAATGTTCACCATTGTGAACACAGAACAAGCTACAGGAACTTAGACCTTAATGTTCACCGTTGTGAACACAGAACAAGCTACAGGAACATATTACTCCATGGGTCTGTTGTTGGCACAGCCTGACAGCTCATGGATATTATTTTGAAATTCCCTCTGTGATATTCTGTCCATCTTAGTGTTCATTGTTCTACAAAGAAAAGTAAAAATACACAACGTATTTTGGCGGTCTGTGGTTGTCACAAATGTCAGTAAAGGGCTGAGGAGCTTAATGAAAACCCTCTAGATGTCTGTTTCAGCGCAGGCCGTTTGGGCTGGCCTCTCACTCAAGACTCCATCAGGCTTTGAAGAGGTATCTTATTGGTTTCTCTGGAATTCATGCCTGTCTGCTTGTCTGCTGCAGGGATCGACATCAGGGTTGAAGACAAGCGCGAGAGGGAGCTTTTTATTTCTAGCTAACGTGACTCCCCCCCCCCCCCCCCCACAAACTTCATTTCTGCAGTTTGGAACAAGTGGTGTCAGCATCAGAGAACTGATAAATAACTCAAAGCAACTTGAGACGGGTCTTGTCAATGAAAACTTCAATGGGACAAAAACTGGCTGAGCAGGGTGATGGCGTTTTAAGCTGATCCAGACAGACCCAAAGGCTCCTGCTCCAGTCCCACGTATAGTGCTCTGAAGCCTGGGTCTGCCACTCCATGTCCCTCCCCCTTTGTGACAGTAAGAGATCCAAGGACGCTCGTGGAGAGGCAGTGGGAACAACGGAGGAACAGAAGTTTGTTTATTCTGTTCTTCGTTAGCACATTTGATGTTACGTGGATTTGCTTGCAGCTTGTTTAAGGAGATGTGTTGAACGTTCTGCATGCTAACCTCCTCCTTGACTCACTCCCTTCACCCTCGCCCGGAGCGCAGCTTGACGTCACTCCTCAATGGGACTAATCTCCTCTCTCTCTCTCTCTCTCTCTCACTCTCCATCTATCAATCATCTGCGCAGAGCTGCGCAGAGCTGAAAGACGATATTTAAATGAGGTCAGGAACGGAGAAGAACCGTCTGACTGTGGTCTGTGTCTTTGAAGGAAACGCTGTTCTCCGCTGTGGGAAGTAACACGTGATTGGAGGCATGTTGGTAGATGGACAGAGGGATATAGGGGATACGGATGAGGGAGGTGGATGAGCCTACTGATCTGTCTCACTGCTGGATGACTGTCTGATCTGTCTCACTGATAGATGACTGTCAGACCTGTCTCACTGCTAGATGACTGTCTGATCAGGGCTATAGTTTCACACAGCTTCATCATCCCAGTAATTATATAGTCCTCCAAACACACTGACAGTGGACTACAAAACCCACAATGCACTGCTCTTTCAGGAAGACTGACCTTGTTATTGTATACCGTATTCGTTAGGAAACACTGCACACAGTAATTTAGTTGTCAGTATCAGAGAAGTTGTACTATCTAAATGGCCCTAAGGTATATGCCCTTCATTTATGATTTCTACTAAGGTGACGTATGATGGATTATATCAATTTTAGCTTAAAGATCAATTAAACCATTTTTTTATATGCTTTTCATATCAACAGTTGTCAAAAATTGCTTATAAAGATACCCATCCTGAAACTGCTTAAAAGAGCAAGCAATGACGTAGTTGATGCCTAGTGACTAGGAATTTTGGAACGCTCTAGGAAGAAACCTTGAAAGGAAACCCTATCCCTCTTCAGGCTGAGCAGAATCATTTTGCCGTAACTGGTATATTATAGTATATTGTATTTAGGAACTAAATAGAAACTCAATATTACTTTGGAAATTATTAGAAATGTCAGTGAAATAGGCCTTTAGTGGCACCGGGGCGTCATTTTAGAGAGCTGGACCACCTCTGGACACAATAATGAAGAAAAATGTGTCACCATTTTCTTTTACCCACTGAGAGAACACGTCTTTTCGCCAGACTCACAGGATTTTCATGATTTGTGTTTCTGGGGGTGGATTACTCCTAAGACAGGACATAAATATTGGTCTGAGCGAATTATTGATCCACAACAAAGAGTTTATTCCAGTAAAAAGTAATACGGTTCCATTTCAGTTTAAGAGGAGGACTAAAACTAGAAGCAGGTCCTGCTTTCCAAAAGGCACCCTATTCCCTAGGGCCCGAAGTAGCGCACCCTATTCCTTTGGGGTCTGGTCAGAAGTAGTCAACTATGTAGGGAAAAGGCTGTTGGTTGGGAGACGGATGGAATAATTTCATTAGCTGTGGTTTTGCTGTTGCCGTGCATCCCCCTCATGGTAAACCAAAGTGGCATACCCTGGCCACGGCTTCAAAGCCTGCCTCTGTTTTTCATGGTAACCAAATGTGTCAGAGGAGCATTAGGCTGAGTGTGTGTGTGTGTGCGCATGTGTGCATGTGCGCGTCAGCGTGTGTGTGTGTCTGGGAGACAGTCTCAGCCTTCTGGCAGTGTGTCTTAAAGCCTCATCTCACCACCAATGATCATCTCTTCACAAGTGGCGAGGGAGGAATCCCATGGTGCATCTGAGTACAAGCTCCGGTGCCTGAATCTGTTAGTGTCCAGTGACTTGTTGCTGAGGGCTCTAGTCCCTGGTAATGCTACTGACTCTGTTGGAGGCTCTAGTCCCTTCTGTTGGAGGCTCTAGTCCCTGGTAATGATACTGACTCTGTTGGAGGCTCTAGTCCCTTCTGTTGGAGGCTCTAGTCCCTGGTAATGCAACTGACTCTGTTGGCGGCTCTAGTCCCTTCTGTTGGAGGCTCTAGTCCCTGGTAATGATACTGACTCTGTTGGAGGCTCTAGTCTCTTTTGTTGGAGGCTCTAGTCCCTGGTAATGCAACTGACTCTGTTGGAGGCTCTAGTCCCTTCGGTTGGAGGCTCTAATCCCTGGTAATGCTACTGACTCTGTTGGAGGGGAAAGCCTTGACTTGTGATTCTGTATTACAGACTTTTGGAGATAATGGTCATTTGGACGATTGCTCCAGTCCTGCTGGCTTGCAACCTGAGGACATTTCTAGCTATCTTACGGCTTTAAAACCGGCACAAAATTCTGCTGTTCTAGTGTCTGTCCTTTAATTGATAAAACAAACCCCTTTACATAATGCTGTACACTGGTTCCAATGGGTTCGATTATATACTAGGTACAGTTGTAGACCTGGTAATATAACAGTCTTAATGGGTCGTTTGTAGACCTTGTAGACCTGGTAATATAACAGTCTTAATGGGTCGTTTGTAGACCTTGTATTTAAATCAGTCTTACTGGGTCGGTTGTAGACCTGGTATTAAAACAGTCTTACTGGGTCAATTGTAGACTTGGTAATAAAACAGTGTTGCGTTGTAGAATTTAGCTTGACTAGAGTTGAAATGGGTCCTATTTTCCCAGAATGCATTCCTCTACGGAGGGAGAACAGAGCCTAGCAGGCCGCTGCATGTTGGAATGTGCAGAACGTGGCTTTCAAGTACGCAGATGTCCTGTAAAAACACACACACACACTTGCAAACACAAATGACCCAAGCGAGGAGGTATGCACAAAGCATGGTGCAGAAATGTTGTGTCCACATCTCACCAGTTTGATGTCTTTTTTTTTTTTCTCTTTGCCTCTGTCTCTCTCCATTTGTTCTCCCACCCTCTCCTTATCTCCTCCATCTCTCATTTCAGTTCATTAAGGCTTTGTTGCCATGGGAGACGTCACGGCAACGTCAAAAAAAGGATGAAGATGCAGCTCACTGTGATGAGACATGATCATAATAGTAGCGCTTAATAAACAATTTCAATGAACAAGAAAATACAGGGAGAAGTTATTAGCTGTTTATGCTTTATGTACCTTAACCTCAGAAAAAAGGGGTAGAGAATGGGAGGGGGGGAGGGAGGAAGGAAGGAGGGGTGAGGGATGTAGATGGGGGGGTATTAGCACCAGGGAGTGTTAGATGAGATTAAGTGTTGTGCCCTCTGGCCTCCAGCTGTGTGTTTATGCGCTACACACACCTGCCTGACTGCCACACACACACACACTCACTCAGTACCACTGCCTCCCTGCCTCTAAGTGAGCAGCTCTTACATCTCTCTCCATGTGTGTCTTTCTCTGGTCTTTGTGTGGGAGCCGAGCAGCTGCCTGAAGCATTGCTCTCAGTCTGTCGTTCTCCCTCCTTTCTCTCTCTGTCCTTTCTCTCTCCCCCTCTCCCTTTCTCTCTCCGCTCTCATTTCCCATTCCCCTCTATCCTCGCTTCTCTCTCTCCATGTCAGTCTCTCACCCAGAGGCTCCCACCCCAGCAGGTGTTTTGCTGTCCTAAGATGTGTGTGTAACTCTGGATCCGTTTGGGTCACACTGCTAGACTAGCCCAGTGCCATTCATCAAAGCTCTGGGCCACGTTTTATGTTTGAGAGTCTGAGAAATGTCTCCTGTCACGTCTCGAGGCTGTCTCACTAATGACATCTCCATCTCTTTAACACATGTACACACGCATGCACAAACACTAACACCCGCACTAACACACGCACATATTTCTCTATATATTTATATATATATATATATATATATTTTTTTTTATATATATATATATATATATATATATATATATATACATATACCTAAAAAAAACTGATACTTTACAGATCTGCTGATATATTTTTTTAAAGATTTGCAGGTTCTGGCTAGTTGCTTTCCAGAAAACTGTCAGTTGAGAGTCCCTGACTTCTGTGATCAATAAGTACATGTTCGAGAAATAAGTTGAGCGGTGTGGGAGAGACCAGGAGATAGAAGTGGAGATACTCTATGGTTGGTCTACATCTGCATCATAGATAGCCAATCTTGACGTTGCCATGGAAACCCTGACTGGCCATTGGTGGCCCATCCATCCGACCCATAGGCACACAAAGTGGTGCATGCTGGGGCATTTGTCTGAGGACGGATGTTTTTAGTTTTTTTTGCTGACCTAAAATGGCTACTCTTAAGAACCAGGCACATCTTGTAACCTTCTGCCAAATTGCTTCCTTTAATCGGCTGGCCCAATCACATTCTTTAATCTTCTGCCCAATCACATTCTTTAATCTTCTGCCCCATCAAATCTTTTTATCTATTTAATCACGTCCGTTTCTTTCACTGCATGATCCCACCCGGCCAGTTTAACGGTAGCTTCAATGCCAGTCATATTCCAGCTGGTGGATTTCCCGCACCCACCCTGCATCCATTATATGATTGGTTGGGACCGATCAGCGCTAACCTGGACTTTGTATTCCCATATGGGAGCAGGTCTGTAGATGAAAGGCCAGGGGGACATTTGCCGTTCCTGAGGTCACCCTTTGAATGTGACCCTGGTCGGAGAACTTTAAGAGTTCTGAAAGTGTTTGAAACTGGTCCGCTCCACCATGATGGAGTGATGATGGAAGCGAGGGAGAAGTTGAGGGAGATGAAGGAGTAGAAGGAGATGGAGAAGTCAAGGGTGCAGTAGAGGAAGAAGTTGAGGGATGGGTAGGGAGAGGTGGAGGTAAAGAGGGAGATGTAGGGTGGATGATTCCAACCTGCTTGGATTTCCTGAGCCGTTTAAACATGTCTCACTGGGCTGCTGGAGTGCATCCGGAGACTGTTCCAGAATAATGAACTGGATCAGTTCCAGGTCAGAATGCACCTCTAACCCAACCGTCAGGACAGCGCTGGGTTTTATCCCTCCAAAATACTTTCCCTCACTTTAAACAATAATACATTGAAAACTCCTCAAGCTTTCCTCCCCTTTTAGACACTAAGCAGTTTAGTGTCACGTTCAGGACCCTGGCTCGTCGGATACGTTCCCTGTTCTCTCTGTTACGGAACGTTAGTAGATGAAAAATAAATCCTTATTGGAACAGGTGATGTCAGGATTTTATATGGTCCCTCAGACAGTGCCAGTCTTTCTCCCTGGAAGAATACACATTACGTCCAGGGATGAAGGGATTCTCCTCCCCCGTCGGGTATGGCAAGTCCTGCCGTTTTATTCCCTGTAATCCAACTTTATTTTATTTTCTTTTTTTAACCCTCAGACCCCTGCTATGGTTTGGAAACCTCCTCTCCACATAGAAACAACATTGACATTATCCCGTTGGTGGAGTGTATCCCCCACACCGTGGAATTAACACACACTCCGGAAACATGGCAACCAGAAACATGGCAACCAGGGACTTCCTCAATGTTGCCCGCCAGAGGTTGGGAAGACGGGAGGCAGGGGTTTGAGAGGAAAGACTCTGGGGTTTTCCCAGCTCAGCGGCCCCTTTCATTATTTGCCATGCATTAATATGTTCATGTCTACAACTGCCGTGTTACCACTGTATCATACAGAAAATCTGTGGATAATTAGCTATTTAATGTCAATGATTTCGTGTCACGGGATTATTAATGATGTAATTTGTAGTCGCCCCGTAATGATTATTTGACATTTTAAGTGTTTTTGTCTCATGCGATCTCCTCCGTCTGGCTGCTTCAGAACTGCTGAGACTGGTGACATGGTGATTTACTTTTTACTTCACATCCCTCTCTGAAAGTCTCCATTACCACCCTCCAGCCAGGATCAAATAAAACGGAGAGTTAGGAGTTTTGGCGAGTTCTGGGTTTTTAAGAGGGGTTTAAGGATTCAGAGGAAGGAGCGCTAGCCTCTGCATTATGCTAGCTCTTTTGTTTCCCTGCCTTTCATTAATCAGGCAGTGGGATTCTGAGATGTTGCCCTTTTACCTTTTGTGTGCTTCTAGCGAAGCATTCTGTCCTGCTACATTCTGTACCGTAAGAGTTTCGGAGACAATTTCTGTAGAAAGGATGGAATGTCTGGTGGCACAGGTGTTATAGTGTTTTAGGGTTCCACCTGGGACCCCAGAGCACAGTCACCTTACCAGACAAACATCACAGGCTAGCCCGGCCCGGCGTAGGTCCCAGAGAGTCAAGTGGGGCTTTGGTGTGAGAGTTGTGCGTCACGGCTAACTTGAGAAACACTCTTCAAGGGTCCAGCGGTCGGTCACAATTAAAGGCCCAATCTGTAGTTTAATGAAGTAGCAGCGGAGTGTTTAAACCTCCACCAGAGCGGCCTCGGCAAGCCCCTTCATTCTCGGTTGTTGTTTTTATTAGGTGTGAAGTCTCCCTCTCCGTCCCCGACCCTGGAGGCCTCGGTCCAGAATGTGGAGCTGAAGTTCTGCCGTCGAGCGACGGTGGACTGTGCCGGAGGAACGCTGGGAGCTGTTAAAGTGTGTGCCAGAACTCCAGGTGTGTGCAGCTGGGCCCCGTTAAGCTGTGTAGGAGAGACTCACCGCCTACCAATCTGTCTCACTTTTACACGCTACCTCACACCAGGCTCACTTTCTCACTCCCTCCTTACCTCACTCGTTGCCACCACCCTTCCTCACCCTTTCCCTCGCACGTTCCCTAACTCCCTCCCTTACACGCTACCTCACTCCCCCCCAACACACGCCCATACTCTTTTCTTCACATGCTCCCTCACTCACTCCCTCCCTCCACACCCCCTCACCCCCTCCTTTCCTCCATACTCCCTCATCTCCTCCTTCTCTCCCTCACTGTCTCCCTCATGTGCTGGTCTTCAGTCCAGAGGTTTAGTTCCTGTGTGTCGTCGCCACGGGTCTCTGAGGGCCCTGTCATTGAGATCATGCATTTCTCAGTTCTTTCATGTCTGGAACAGACTGGATCGGTCTTCACACAGTGACCTCCCTATCAGCGCTGGAGTTGAGAGAACAGAACACATTAAAAGTGGTCATCTACGGTGCTGTTGTAACAGGAATATTTTAACAGCTGGTCGTCTGCCAGACAACATTTCTTACAGTTTTTTAAGTTAAGGCCAAGGTTTCCTAGATTGAGGGCGTCTTACAAAGATGTACTGTTTTTCTAAATAAATGAACAAATAAGTAGGATTGTATTTACTTCTGTAATACACAGTTGTCTTCTATCTACCTTTTTTTTATGCTGTTCCTTCCCACCTACCTACCCCCCGAGGTTCCTCAGATGGAGGGAAGGAGAAGTTGGTTCCCCTGTTCCAGGGTCCGTCTGACACCAAGGAGCTCCACCAGAGACGCTGGCTCAATGAGGTCCGCAAACCCGAGTCCCTTCTGGCCCCCGACCTCCTGACCTTCTCCCTACAGATTCCCCGTCACGAGGACGACTGCCGTAACTCAGGTAGGCCTCACAGCCGGGATAGACCTTTGACCTTTGACCCCAACGGACAGCCATGTCGTCCGCTTTGTAGCTGCCTTTCCCTTCGAACAGGGTGAGGCTTCTCCAACAGCCCAATGTACAAACGACAGTCTGTTCTCACTGTCCTCCTGTACTGGAGCTGGCCTCTTCATTACCGACTCCCACGGCAGCACCGATGGCCTCTGTGGCTTCCCGCTGTCGTTGTACCGGACGTGTTCTGTGTTGTCCTGTGTGGGATAAGCAGGGGTGGCGTTTAGGCCTGGGAATGGAGGTTCAGATGGATATGGATTATTAACAGTCCTGGTGGTGAGGGCGTGTAGGTGAGTGTTGCCGTGCTGGAGCTAGCAATAACAAAAGCTTGAAGCCCAGAGGTCCCATATTCCTTCAGGAGAGCTCAGTGTCCAGTTGCCTTTTAGGGCTCCCTCCTGACACAGAGAGAGAGACGGAGAGCATGCTGGGAGAGTGCACTTTACAGGGTGTGCCGGCTAGAAGAGACAAAGCCCATTAAAGCGATCTACTAGTTTCCCCTGGAACTTTGGAATCTTGTAAATTCTTCCCTCAACCCCTTCTCCAATATCAACCTCAAACCCCTTTCTTAAAGGCAGACTTAAAATCCTGTCAAACTCTGTCTCTTTCTCAATGCAGGAACGGACAACGGTTATGTTTTTGGTGGTTAACTGATGACATTGATAAATGACTTCCCTTCGCCAGATACTGCTGTTGTATTCCTTGTGTTTACTGACTCTATAGCTCTCTTACTCACTCAGTATTTGACAAGGTCATTTTCACAGGATAATTCTTTGGGTGTGGTAAAAGAATAACACTTCTGTAGACACATTTCTTACTTTTCCATTATTAAATGTTTGCTGCATTAATATGTCATACAGTATACACAATACACTATTTTAGCATTTTTGACCGGTCAGCAAGTCTTCAACGCGAGTAGCCAGTTTGAAATGTATGCGTGGGAATCGTTTGCTCCTTGTCCAGGTGGCTTAATGTTTTTGACTGTTGTGGACAGTGATCATAGAAACACTGCTTGGCTGAACTACATTTAGCCATTCCACAGGTGGGCGTACAGGTGTGAGGTAGTTGAGGTAGTTGAGGTAGTTTTGTAGTGCTGGTGTCTCATCCGTCCTATTGGAATCTCATCCGTCCTATTGGAATCTCATCCGTCCTATTGAAATCTCATCCGTCCTATGTGGACACCCTTTAGTCTACATGAGATTTTTTCTAATCAGAGAATTTAGCCCAAAGAATCTAGCCCAGGGAATCTGTCTCGCTTCGCAGGGTAATGCCAGCAGATTGATGCCAGCAGATTGATGCCAGCAGATTGATTCCTCTGGAAAAATATGTTCCTTACTCACTGCTCCCCCCCTCCTTCTTGCTCCTCCTTTTCCTCCTCTTCATCTCAGAGCTGTGCTGAGAGTCTCTAGAACCCTGGGGGGGAGGGGGGGATGTGCAGAGAGTCTAAATAACACCCTAGTGTATTCCCCACTGTAGTGCACTGGTTTGAACCAGAGCCTGTAGGCCTGTGTAGGGTCTAGTGGGTCATTTAGGGCGCGGACATGTAGTCACTCTCTGGGCAGCTTCTCCTCACTCAGGACAAATGCGGGAGAATCTGAGACCACACAAAAAAAATGGAGATCAGGGCTCGTGTCAGACATGACTTGTAGCGAGAGGTCCGTGGCCCCGCCAAGGTCAGTGGTTTTAAGGTAGAGGGATTTGTCTGTTTAACCCAGTCCAGGAGTACTCGCCTATCAAGCAGCACTCAGTCAACCACTGTGTCCTGACATGTTGTAAAAGGAAGTCTGACCGTCGTTAATCAGACTGATGCTTTATAGGTATAGGGTTTTTCATGCTCTCCCAGATACTCCTGCATGTGTCGTTTTCTTAATGTATGTTTTATTTCAATTTTGTATCGTTGTTTTGCTGGGCTCAGCTCACAAAGAGGCCTTGGCTTCAGCTGATGTCTCTTTATCAGTAAAGGTCAATGAAGTGTATTGATTTGAATACTCCACAAAAGTCTAATTATCTGGGCGTTCTACTACTGATGCTACAGTGATGGATTATGGGACACTTTTGTCTGAACATTGTAATGATGTGTAATATAAATTTGAAAGTGGATATTTTGAGGAACCTACGTAAATTGTCTTTAGCCCGAGGCAGCCTGATTCCACGATTTGGAGAGAGCATCGTTATTTCAGCAAAGCCTTATAAATGCTTTTAGTATATTAAAACCTTCCGAACCTTTGACACTACAGAGGACAGGATCATGGAGGACAGAAGTCCCAGGGCCAAACATAGATCTTTTAACATGTGGAAAAGTAGACCGTCACCCCCCACATCCCCCATCACCAGCCATTTCCCAGCAGGTATTTGTCCCTAAGTGTTAATGGAAGGGGAGCCCATCAGAGCAGGAGAACACACGGTGTAACGGCCAAGAGGGGTTCTTTAATCTCCATTAAACCTGTCAGTGTGGAGAGGGGAGGGCAGGGGCCGAGGGGATCAACTAGAAACAGAACAGAAACCCTCCCGTCCCTGTGTGTGTGTGTGTGTGTGCGCGCGCGCTCGCGTCCAGCCGCGTGTGTGTGTGTCAAACACGTCTTATGATGAACGATCTGACCAGCTCCACCTCACACATTATTAGACAGTTCATTCTGGTATCAAAGCTCCTGAGCAGCCGTACCTCCCCCGGTCCACCCTGCACAGAGGGGCGGGAGACCCCGTTAGTGCTGTTAGACGCTGAAAGAGGGACCCTGTAAACTGAGTGTTAATGGAATGATGAATGTGATGCCTTGCTCTCTCTCTCTCTCTCTCCCTCTGTCACAAGAGATGAAACGGCCTGGGGGTTTACTTTTAAAGGGGAATTACAACAAATGTCGAAGAGTTGTTTAAGTTCAGAAATTGCTTGAAGGGACTGTTGGACTGTCTCCCAATGAAGCCCCCACAGGGAGGTTAGGGCGGAGCTAGCGCAGGTGCTGGGTCCTATGGGGATATTCCTCCATCAATCCTGCCTATTCTGTTGACTGCTTAATCGCATTGCTTTGACAAAAGTACCCGTCTTTTAAACACACCTTCAAAGCACCGTTTAAAAAATGATCATTATGGTTAGTTCATTGGTCGAGTGGCCGTTGTCTTCCTAACCAACGTCTGCTTTCCCTCTAATTGTTTATTGTCAGACAATAACAAAATAAATTCTAATTTACTTAGAAAATTAGTAGTCTGCCTTGTCCTCCTCTCAGCAGACAAACTCCTGTATGCCGACCTGCTGCTAAAGACCTGTCTGGTTCTGTTTAACACCACGGCGGTTGGAACATTCTAGTAAATTAGACCCAATTAAAGGCCTTGGATTTATTACAGAGAAAACTGAGGAACGCCGCTTTGTGTCCTTTTTATTTGTCCAAAGGCGTATAATAATTTCATATATGGTGTTAACCCTTTGCTATGCAATGTAGCGCTCCCAGATGACTTAATTGAGGCAGTTGTTCCAGATGGCTGAGCCACGGAGACGTTATTACGGCCAAGTACACTTTTACTTATGGGGGTGGGGGGTGGTGCGGGCTATTTCTGTCTCTTCTGTACAAATAGTGATTCATTTGTGCGTTTTGTGTCATGATGTTATGACACAATGAATAAGAAGAAATCAATGTTGCTATTAAAAAGCCATTGGTATGTGACTGATGGTGGAGCCTGGGGGGGTGCTTAGCACAGGTGGGGGGTGCTTAGCACAGCTGAACAGAGCACTTAAACTGACGGGCCCCAAGCCTGACCAGCCAGCCACTCAGCGGACCTGTTAGCATGTTGGTAAGCCAGCCAGTCAGTCAGCCAGCCAGCCCCTCAGCGGACCTGTTAGCATGTTGGTAAGCCAGCCAGTCAGTCAGCCAGCCAGCCACTCAGCGGACCTGTTAGCATGTTGGTAAGCCGGCCAGTCAGTCAGCCAGCCACTCACTCAGCGGACCTGTTAGCATGTTGGTAAGCCAGTTAGTCAGTCAGCCAGCCAGCCACTCACTCAGCGGACCTGTTAGCATGTTGGTAAGCCGGCCAGTCAGCCAGCCAGCCACTCAGCGGACCTGTTAGCATGTTGGTAAGCCGGCCAGTCAGTCAGCCAGCCAGCCAGCCACTCAGCGGACCTGTGAGCATGTTGGTAAGCCGGCCAGTCAGTCAGACAGCCAGCCGATGTCGGTTTGTCCCTCCTGCCCTCTCACTCTGGGGGGGGGGGACAGTGGAGGGCAGGGGGGCGTGTGAGAAGTTCTTGTGGGGAACCTCGGGGGCGGTGCAACCCGGGCCTGCAGGTGTTCCGTCGGTTCTCCCAGGACGGGGGGGTGGGGGGGCGGAGCTGTTCCCCCGGCGCTCCGGCAGCTGATTTATGCCTTTCTCAGAACTCTGGGATTTGAAAATGCTACATTTAATCAAACACACCGAGCGGAGGCAAATGGTAAAGATGTTCCCCATATAGCTGCTGATCTCTTTACCATACAAACCCCCCCGACCCTCTCCGTCAGCCTCTCATCACTGTGGGAATAGAGGAACAAAGCGATGCTTAATCTTAATTTAAACATATTGAGAGGAATTATGAAAGGCGCGGGGATTAATCCCTGGGGGAATGCTGCCGTGCTGTAATAGTAAACATGTTTGGTGGGCTAATGGCTTTTAAACCTGTTGCTCTCCGAGACGGCTGGCCTAGCATGAGAGGGACAGGCCCCGGGGGGAACGCTGACAGAGTTTACAGCTGTTCTCCGAGCGGTTCCACGCAGTCCCGCCGTTAACACGGTACATTGATGGGGTTCTACTTATCGATGTGGTTGTGTGTTAGAGGTACCGGAGACAGTTGATCCATTCCCACACCAGGGCTTCACCTTAGCTGACACTTTGTAAACATGGTCGGGTCCTTCTCATCAAGGCCGTGGTCCTCGGTCGACTGACAGGCCTGGTACTTTCCCATGCTTGGCAGCTTCCAGCCACATCTTCTGTTAGTTAGGGAACACAATGGACAATGCTTGGGGTATTTCTCAGATGTGTGTTTGTGTGCATTTGTGTGGGTGTGTGTGTGCTCTGCAAGACCTCATATTCTCAATTTTGTCTGTTATGGGAGTGTATGATTTTCTTGTTTGTATGCATACGTGCATGTGCATAAGTTGTCTGTCTGCGTATGTGTGTGTGTAGTGGTCTGTGTGTGTGTGTGTAGTGGTCTGTGAAACAGTTGTGTTGCCTCGGAGAGAACCCGAGACATGCCATTCTGCAGAGACTAATGACAACAGATGGGAGTGTGGCTGGTGTTCAGAGGGGCTGCCTTGGAAACCGTACCCTGTTACGGGTGTTCTGTGACCCTGGATGGGGTGTGAGTCTGGGGCCCCCATGGACCCACCTCGATTAGGACCTTTTAAAAGCTCCCCATGTTCTGTTCGTCCATCATGCGGGAGCTTTTGGTTCTATGTTCTCGGGGCATGGCTTCTTTCTTTCTCTCTCAGCCTCCCATCTGTCTCTCCATCTCTTTCTCTCTCTGACAATCCCCCCGAAAGGGCCTGAAAACCTACCTCTTTGATGAGTATCTTAATTAACGTGTGTATCCCCCCCCGCCCACGCACAAAGACCCCCAAATGCACTTAACTTTGATTCTCTGGAACCGACTTTGCCAACTAATGGCTTCGATGATGGAAAGTGTACTTAGTATGATTGTCAGATGTTGGTTTTCCAAGACACCTTAAGAGGAATGCACTTATTGTAAGTCGCTCTTGATTACAGCGTCCGCTAAATGACCCAAATGTAAAAATGTATTCCATTTTGCTCCGCATGCTTTTTTAAAGGGGTTATTTAGTTATGTTCGTTTTTTTGTTCGTTTTTTGGTTGGGTCCAACAGTTTTGCTGTTCATGAGCTCCTCCCTGGAATGTAAGTTTCTTATAATTGAAGGTTTAGGCATTGCTTTCCTGTAGGTGATCCTGGAATTTAACAGCGCACTTCTGGGTGCTGATAATTAGCAGGTAACGTCCAAGTTCCCCTCTGCATGCAGTATGTGGGGTTCTGCGTTGTGCGTCCGGGACAACTCTGGTGCACTCTTGGTTGTTAAGGTGACCCAAAGGCCCTCGCTGCAGCCACCGGCAGGATTGGAGGATTGTCTTCCGCCGCCTGGCTGGGAGGTCCAGTTCTGAGTTGTGTTTAATGGCGTCGAAAGGCCGTCTTACCTTGTCCCTCTGAGCCGCTGGAGGTGTGTAGGCCAAGGTAGATGTAGGCCAAGGCCGTCTTACCTTGTCCCTCTGAGTCGCTGGAGGTGTGTAGGCCAAGGTAGATGTAGGCCAAGGCCGTCTTACCTTGTCCCTCTGAGTCGCTGGAGGTGTGTAGGCCAGGGTAGATGTAATTCCTTTTCCACTCCGGGGCCACAGTGTCTTGATAGAATGGAGGTTTGGGGCTTCTGGCATCTGGACCTCTTTCTTTCTTTCCACAACCTTTGTCTGGTCTCTTCACCTCTCAGACTGACAGGCGTCCCTGTTATCTCCGTGTTCAGCGGGGCTGCAGTAACGCCAACCGACATCTCATCCTCTGCGGTGACACTCGGCTCTGCCTGCGGGCCTCTTCCTCTTACCCTCCTCTTCTTCTCCGTGTGTGTGCCCGGTCCACTGTAGCCGCTGCTGTCCGTCTCTACGCGGATGTCTCCTCGCTGATCTCCGCGAAACTCTGGCCCGTGTAAAAAGGCACACAGAGCAGGGATGCGCCCGGGGAGGAGATAAGGGTGTGGGGTGGAGGAGGAGGCGGGGGTTGATGACTGTCAAGCTGTCAGCGTTCCTCAGGTGGGAATGGGAGGGGAGGTGGAGCGACGGAACCCAGCCGCAGTGAACACAGGGCATTCTGGGTCAGCGCTGCTTCTCGTCTAACCGAGGAACGTCCGTCGGGGGGAGGGATGGGGGAGGGGGAGGCGGGGGGCGGGGCGATAATTACCTGATGTGGAACTAAGACCCTAATCATTAATACACTCTAGACTGTACTGTCTGCAGTTAACCAGAGAGATTGTCAGTCCCATCTTCACATCCAGGCTTTGATCTGCAGATAGGAGGGATTTATCCTCAGTTATTCATTATTAAATAATGACACAGCCTCGCTTCGTGACGGGGGGGGCTTCCATTCTCCCTCCTAGATGGAACATGTGGCGTTATTTGGTGTGTGTGTGTGTGTGTGTGTGGACATTCTAAATCATGGGAAAATGAAGTGTTCTCTCTGCTGGTGCCGGGGGAGTGTGTTGTCCTGGTGGGGTCAGGCTGGGAAACAGCTGGAAAGTAGCCCTGTTGGATGTCAGCTACTGGGCATAATGCAAGTCCCAGGGCTGCGGGATTGATTTCCCACTGAGGTGCAATTCATCCCTAATGTTTGTCAGAGAGACACTCAGCTAGCTGCTAGCCTTGCATAAGGCCCCTCAGAGGCCTCGATCGACTCTTCAAGAGCCCCGTGGTTCTCCTGGAGCTGTAACTGCCGAGTAATTATAAATGAAACGTTGCGTTAAGAGGGACCCCGTGTCTGTTTTGTGTCAACTGCGATCCCCTGTTCTCCTCCTGGTTGTTTTTTAGCTGAAACGGGGGGGACAGAAAAAGTTAGTCACGGTCCAGTCGGGTTTGTTCTACCGGTGGTGACTTTGATTCATCATCGCACATGCAAATGCACACATTCACACACACACACACACACACACACACAGAAGCCAGGAGACACGCACACATTGACTCACTGATGCAAATGCACACACACACACACAAAGATGCCAGGAGACACACACGCATTGACTCACTGATGCAAATGCACACACACACACACAGACGCCAGGAGACCCGCACACATTGATTCACTGATACATATTCACACACACACACACACATTAACACACACAGATGCCAGGAGACTCGCACACATTGATTCACTGATACAAATGCACACAAACACACACACAGACACATTAACACACACAGATGCCAGTAGACACACACACATTGACACAGCCAGAGAGATACATGCACACAGGCATGGATATACATGCAGCTCTCAAGCTGTCCTCCGTTGTCTGTGTCTGTGGTGCCGTAATGAGACGTCCTGTGTGGGTGGTGTTGTGGGTGGTGTTGTGGGTGGCGTTGTGTCCCCAGGTGATCCCTGGCCTTCTGCATCTCCCTGCTCGGTCTTTACTCCGGCCCGGCTGGCTGTGCACCGCGGGGAGGTCATGTCAGTTGACCGTTCCTGATTGAATGTTGTTACTGGATCAAAGGTCGGGAAATTCCAGCCGGTCGGATCAAACGTAGCGATGCACAACCGATCCGAGTGGCCGGTCGAGAAGACCTCTTAATCAGGAGCCGGATTCCCACACCGGATTCCCACACCGGATTCCCACATTCCCACACAGGCCGTGGACGTTCCTGACCTGCTGATCGCTGTGGACCAGCATAGACAGATTCTGACCGATGTTCCACGACATGTTTGAACAAATCTATTTCAGAAGAATACACCTATAAAATGGGAACGTATTTTCCCAATCTTTCCAGCATCACACACCCTCTTTTTTCCTTTCATTTCTCATTGTTTTATTTAAGTTTGCCCAGTATAGGGTGTCCTCACAATTGAATATAGCTGTCAATGTCCAGTCATAATTCTGGCATTTGCTTTTGGAGTCTGCTTTAAGTGTCTGTTGACATGAGGACAAAATAGGTGTCCGTGAATGACGAAGAAGCTCCTTTAATATTTGTCTATGGCGTACAAAAAAACAAAAAAACAAATATTTCTCTTGGTAATTTCTGTAAAAATAAAAGACCCTAATGTTCTATGTGTTTGTGGTTGATAGGACCATTCTGCCTGGACCCCAGATGCTGCTGTTCTGTAGCCCCAGTGGGTTCAAAGTATGTGCGGTTACTGATTCATATAAAAACTAAACCTGGAAACGCTTTCCCAGGTTACCTAACCAGGGTTCAGGAGGCCCGGCTGCCCCAGATGTACACCAGAGCAGATACTGGTCTGACCCGGGAGGGTGGCAGAACCAATCTCTGTGGTTGACCGGCCAAGTGAGGTGGGACTGAGTACGGGGTGAACGTGGGAGAAAGGGGAGAAGGGGTGTGAACGTGGGAGAATGGGGTGAGAACCTGTGGTGGGGTGACTGGGGGTGTGCGAATGTCTCCCCCCCTGCCTCAGCTCAGCCACAAGGTGCCGATGTGACGGCCGCCACCTCAGACGTTACCCGAGACATCGGCCGGAGAACGAGACAACGTTCAGCGGGTCCTTCGGTTGCCACGGGGAGAGGAACCAATAGGAAATGAGTTGGGTACTGATGTGGGATTAAGGTTGGAACGGTCGCCTGAGCTGTAATTAATTAAGCTAATAATGGGTCTGCGGCGGTGAGGTCGTTAGGGGGAGGCGCTGGTGAGAGATTTCTCACAGCTTTCTCGGAATTAGACGTGCAATTAAGAGAATCGCTTGGTAGGAACCAGGATGATCCGGGGATTATGGGGAAGGAATGTGACAGTGTAGACCGCGGAGGAATTCTCCCTGCTCAGCTGGGGAGGGGAGGGACGAGTGGGGGAGAGGAGAGTACGCTTCAGGTAGAAGGTCTGTTTGACTTTTTCAATTGGGCTAATTACAAGGTCACAGCCTTAGAGCTGACTCCTGGGGAGATCACACTTCATAAAGGCTAAATGGTCTCACACTGACAACCTAGAGAAAGGTCCATTGTGAGTGGGGGCACCTTTTATGGCTTTGTAGCGGTACGCACCTTTTCTTCTTACACCGTACACCGTGTGTTCTTTCAATCCATATGGGAGTTCTGGAACTCTACCAGGCAGCTCTGTGTTTCTGCTCATTTAGAATGCGGAGACATCGCAAGGCATTTGTAGTCTTCAGGCCTCAAGGTTTACGTGGCACATCTAGAGAGAGAAAGAAAGAGGCAGAGACCACGAGAGCGGCAGAGACCACGAGAGAGGCAGAGACCACGAGAGGCAGAGACCACGAGAGAGGCAGAGACCACGAGAGAGGCAGAGACCACAAGAGAGGCAGAGACCACGAGAGCGGCAGAGACCGCGAGAGCGGCAGAGACCGCGAGAGCGGCAGAGACCGCGAGAGCGGCAGAGACCGCGAGAGGGAAAAGAAGGGTAGAAAGATATAAGAGACAAAGAGCAGAAAGGAGTGTGTGCAGATAATCCTAGAAGAGAGTGAAGATTGACTACACACTCCACCAACACAAGACCTTTCAGTGTGCCCAGAGCTGGTGGAGTTTGTCCATCCACCATATTTTATAATGCCCTTTTTACAACAGCACTTGTCACAAAGTAGTTTTGCTGATACCCAGCTGGAAACTCTAAAGGGAAAACAACAACCAGCTACCTTTTAAGGCCACCTCATTCCTCAATATATTCAAAGATTCAAAGGACCAGCGGGTCAATAAAGGCTCCTGGCACTAGTTCCCTGGCACAACAAAGGTAATCTCTGTACCGTATTGTCTGGCTGCTGGCTGAACCAGTGAAATACATACACAAGAACCTTTCCATGTCTAACTCGGCTCTACTACAGCTGCGTCATACCAGCCAGGTGTTCAAGTTCTTTGGCGGCTTACCAACAGTAGGTCCAGCCGAGAGTACAGAGCAGCACAGGCCATGACAGTGGGACCTGGTAGTCTTTTCATTTAGATAGTGGACACAAGAAACATTGCAGTTTTGTTTCTTCCTATGGAAGTCTGCGTGTGTGCGCTTTCTTTTCTTGAGCTCAAACTCTGGCCTTCATTTGTTCTGTGTACATTGTGTATCGCCACTGCGGTGTTCATTGTTCGCCTACTAGACTGCGCTTTTGCTTCACAGTGTTTAAACGGACGTTTCACTGCCATGCCAAAGTCCCGTGAGAAAACATTGCTTTTGCCTTGTGCCACTCAACCCTCTGTGTCCAACGTGTCCGTCCTGTACGTCATGCTACCATTACCCGTTAAATTAAACCAACATTTACCTCAGTGTGTGTGTGCGGAGTTACGTCCCGGGCCAAGGTCTGCAGTGTCACAGCGTTTGGGTTAAAGGGGGAATGACAGCAGAATTCTGAGAGCCTGAACCTAGAAAATGCTTCAGGCCGCTTAAACCTCCCTGACATAGCGTTGGACTGCTGGTCCTGGTTGTCCCACCTCGTTCAGCCACGGAGATCGGGAGAGCGGCAGTTCATGCTACGGTTGTTCGTCCTCCACTTTTGGTTCATTAGATGAAGCCTAAGTATGACGTACAGGACATTTCTCCATGATGTCAATGTAGCGTCTCACCTCCACAACCGTCCCCAACAGCTTTGAGTGTCTGGTTGTGTGTCTGGTTGTGATTGTGTGTGTGTGTGTGTGTGCATGTATCGTTGTGTGTGTTCACCAATAATACTGAGGAAAAAAACTGTAAATGAATGATCTCATGTGTCCCAAACCTCCTGCTTATTTGATTTCTTTCTCTTGACATTTCTCTGATTTCACTGGTTATGAACTGAACGGTTCTCACTGATCGACATTTGGCACCAAATCTATCGTGATTCGCAGTCTTACTGTAGGTGTGTTTTCCAACTGCTTTAGACCTCTGTTAAATCACAGTTAGTTCCATCATGGAACCTTCAAGTCACTGTGTTCTAGAAAACTCCTTTCATGCCTTATTACATTCCACCTAGTAGCAGTGCTTATTTCACATAATATATGTCTAATAATAATGAGTTAAACGTTATGGAACAGATGTGCCAGTGTTTATGGAGTATGACCCAACACTTGGCCAGGTGAAAGGTTCCTTACAGGGCAGAGTAACACTTATTTTCCCTCTCTACTTTGGCAAACATCTAGTCTCCAGGTGGATATTTCATTCTATAGGTTCACCAAACGTTGCAGAATGGTTTGTTACAGGATGGGAGAGTTCATTACACGACAGTACAGTACTTTAAAACACAACAGTGGAGTTCATTACCGAACAGTGGAGTTCATAACCGCAACAGTGGCATTCACAACCGAACAGTGGAGTTCACAACCGAAACAGTGGCATTCAAAACCAAACAGTGGAGTTCATAACCGAACAGTAGAGTTCACAACCGGACAGTGGCGTGAGTTTATTATTTCAGGGGAATGCCCCAGGCTGCATTTTCCCCTGTAGTCTGCAGCTGCAGTCAGACATACAGTCACACACACACATTGTAATTGCCACCAGAGGCCCACTCTGTGCCATGCTTTATGACTGGGGATGAGTCAGTGAGGGCCACAGGGAGGGGATATGATGGAGAAGGAGACTCACCCCTTAGTGCGGTCCAGGGGCTGTCCGCTCCGCCGGGGGTTCTGGCTTCATTCTAGTAAACACTGGTCTGCCTCTGCACTCTGATTGTCCTCTGTAAACCCAGGCTGGGTGGCCGGCGGCGGTTTGTCCTGGTGGGGTGAGTACCGGGTGCTGAGTACCGGGTGCTGAGTACCGGGTGCTGAGTACCGAGTGCTGAGTACCGGGTGCTGAGTACCGAGTGCTGAGTACCGAGTGCTGAGTACCGAGTGCTGAGTACCGAGTGCTGAGGCAGACAGATTTACAGGTCATTGACTACCCTCCTGCACTCTGCTGATGGCCTGACTTCTCCCGTCATGCCCTCCTGTGCTCTCTCTCTCCTTTTCTCCATCCCTTCTTTCCCTCCTCCTCTACAGTGCGGGAGGAAACAGGATTCTGCTACAGACAGGTTAGTTGTAGTTGCCTGTCTGGCTGATTGGTCTGTCTGGCTGACTGACTGGTTTGTTGGTTGGTTGGCCCGACTGGTTGAGTGGCCGGCTGGTTTGCGGGCTGACTGGCCGCGTGACCTCCTGTCCTCTCCCTCGACACTAGGTGGCTTAGGAATGTTAATGGAGTCTAGTGATGGGAACAGACAGGGAGGCGATGTCGGCCCGCCTGCCCTGACTACTGGCTGTGTGGAGGGGTAGCTCTGACCAGGAGGATCCCCCGTCACACAGCCTCTTACCCAGAGAGAGTTACTACCTCAGGGGCTGGAGATCACCCTGCTCTCTCTCTCTCTCCTTCCTCCCTGGTAACATGACGCTACTTCTGTCTGTTGTCAGACAGGCTATGACGGCCGGGCTCTCCTCTATCTCCTCCCCTCCTCTTCCCTCTCCTCCTCTCTTCCCTGATCTGGTCTGTTCCCGTCTGGGTCATGTACAGGGTCTGTTTTCCCGCTGTCAGTTTTATCACTTTTTTTTGTGTGCATTCTTCAATAACATTACCACTGCTGCTATTAGCAATAACATTACCACTGCTGCTATTAGCAATAACATTACCACTGCTGCAGTTATCAGTAACATTACCACTGCTATTATCAGTAACATTACCACTGCTGCATAATCAGTACCATTAACACCGCTGCTATCAATAGCAGTACCAGTTATGCTGTTTTCATTAACATTTCCTAATGTTGCTGTTATCCATAACAGTACCGCTGCAGCTGATCATGTCTACCTCCCTCCTTCTCTCTCATGTCGTTTTTCAATTTCATAAGCCACAAGGCCAGGGGCAGATCACAACCTTGTCCACCCTGAATGTGTCATTATGTCACGAGTCACAGAGCAGCGCGTTTTGACACCAGGTCTCTTCGTGAAATCAGCAAGAGTGCCTTTAAGTGTTCTGCTTATTACTGGAATTAATTGTGAAAACATACGACTGTGAAATGGGATCTGGTGTTTTTAAAGCTGGGGCTGATGTTAATGTATTGGCGTCTATCAGTTGTTCAGCCCAGCCTTCTGACAGGGTCTCGGGTGGGGTCCGAAGCGGAGGAGAGGGTAGGGGCGAGAGGTCAGAGAGACTGCGGGTGTTACAATCAGGACCACCTCTGCTGGGCTGGGATATTCACCCGAGGCCCAGGCTTCGCCTTTGGGCCTTCTGTCTGTCTTGTCTGTCCGTCTGACAGGATAATGAAGCTCTGTCTGTGGTATGCAGGAGTGGAGGAGGTGTCAAGGCCTCTGACATCCCAAGGCTACTCCACTCCGCTACATGCCAGGGTGGTGGGAGCAGAACGGAACAAGCGCTCGCACACACACACACACACAGTGAGTGATGATTTGAACAGGGAGGCAGAGGGGCCACAGTCATGCCTCAGGGGCCTCTGGTGTCAAGATGGCCGCCCCCGATAACAGTGGCAGCCACATTCTTTACTGTTACAGAACAGGAAAACTGTGTGAAACCTCGGCTTGGAGAGGCTGTCTGCAAGGGTAACCAGCAGGAAGCTAATTTGATGTGATTGAGGGCTAGATGAAAGCTAGGGGGACACTAGGAGGTCCACGCTCCCTAAATGCTGAAAATGGGTTGGAGGTTGGTCAGTAGCGGCGGCCCCAGCATTGACGATGGAGGGCCCCAGACAGGCCAGTAGGTGGGGAGGGAGTGATAAATGGAGCTGGGCGTAGAGCCTCTGGACCGATGCGAGGTGATCTACAGCCCTCCACGTCAGTTAGGCCCTCCCGGCCAGGGAAGTCGTTAAGACTCATTACAGAAACTACGACTGCTGCCCCTTGGAGAGGGGTGGGGGGCGGGGTGTGATCGAGTTTGAATAGATTTTTTTGCTAAAGGGATTGGAAGAGATGGAAGACTGAAATTTTACGGGTCCAGTAGCTCCATGTTGGGGTCCATTAATTTCATGTTGGGGTCGAGTACCTTCATGTTGCGGTCGAGTACCTTTATGTTGGGGTCGAGTACCTTTATGTTGGGGTTGAGTACCTTTATGTTGGGGTCGAGTACCTTTATGTTGGGGTCAAGTAGCTTCATGTTGGGGTTGAGTACCTTTATGTTGCGGTCGAGTAGCTTCATGTTGGGATCAAGTAGCTTGATGTTGGGGTCCAGTAGCTCCATGTTGGGGTCGAGTAGCTCCATGTTGGGGTCCAGTAGCTCCATGTTGGGGTCCAGTAGCTCCATGTTGGGGTCCAGTAGCTCCATATTGGGGTCCAGTAGCTCCATGTTGGGGTCCAGTAGCTCCATGTTGGGGTCCAGTAGCTC
>JACXGK010007446.1:8296-25455 GCA_016801125.1 Novumbra hubbsi | reverse complement strand
CAGGGTCTTTCTTTCCTGCTGCCTCTCTTAGTGGCAAGGCCTTGTTCACTATTCAGGGTCTTTCTTTCCTGCTGCTTCTCTTAGTGGCAAGGCCTTGTTCACTATACAGGGTCTTTCTTTCCTGCTGCCTCTCTTAGTGGCAAGGCCTTGTTCACTATTCAGGGTCTTTCTTTCCTGCTGCCTCTCTTAGTGGCAAGGCCTTGTTCACTATACAGGGTCTTTCTTTCCTGCTGCCTCTCTTAGTGGCAAGGCCTTGTTCACTATACAGGGTTTTTCTTCCCTGCTGCCTCTCTTAGTGGCAAGGCCTTGTTCACTATACAGGGTTTTTCTTTCCTGCTGCCTCTCTTAGTGGCAAGGCCTTGTTCACTATACAGGGTTTTTCTTCCCTGCTGCCTCTCTTCCAGCTCTTTTTATTCTCCCTCTCCTTTCCCTCTTTTTTCCTACCTCTGTCCCCCTGTCTCTCCCTCTCCTTCCCTCCCTCTCCCTCTGTCCCCGTCTCTCTCCTCTCTCTTCTCTCCCTTCCTCTCCTCTTCCTTCCTCTCTCTCTTCTTCTCCCTGTCTCAGAGATGCTTTATTGACGTGGGAAATAATTACATTGCCAAAGTAAGGTTTTAATGAATAACAAATGTAAAGACAGAAATCCCACTCTCTCTATTTATTCCTTTCTTTCTCTCATTATTCATTCTTTTCTCTCTCTCTCTCTCTCTCTCTCTACTCATCCCTTTCTTTCTCTCTCTCTATTCATTCCTTTCTTTCTATTCTACGGGTGTGTTAAGCTTCATACAGCAGTAATGAAACACTTAAACAATATTGCATTATAAAAATACTAAACTGATTGCCAGTCAGAAAATACCTTTTCCAAGATGAAAGCTAATATTACTGGTACAATAGTATGCATCCATTCTTTGTTTCTGGCATTTCGTCAAGCATAAACTTTTTTTCAAATGTGTTTTTTCTAGGTGAGGTGTGGAACTGAAATAAACAAGCTGAATAAAGACTCCAAAAAGCCAGAGGTCTCATTGTTTAAATTCATCAAGAGTAAGTCCTCTACATCTGGCTGACCGCCCCACATACACACACATACGTGAAAAAACACACACACACATGATGACCAACAAACTTGGACACGTTGGCAAAACAACAGAGGTAAATGCTTCCATTGCTCTAGATCGAACCTCTTCCTAATCTACCCTCTTGGTTTGTTTGGTGAAAATGTAATTGTGCAGCGGAATTGCAGAATTGTACACTTGGTACAATTAAAATTGGTTTATAAAATTGTATGTTCCATGAAACTTCACAGAGTCTCTCAGAGCTGCAGTATTACTTAGTCAATTAACTCCATTGTGTGTGTGTGTGTCCTCTCCGTCTGTCCGTCCCCAGTGTTTCCGAGGCTGTTTGTCCGTCTGCTGTTCAGTCCTCTGTTCCTGCTCCTGGTCCTCTCGCAGTGCTGTTTCTCCTCAGTCATTGCTGGTCTCGCCACCTTCCTCAACAAGTTCCTGGAACGACAGTACAGCACAACCGCGGCATACAGTAGCCTGCTCATAGGTTGGTGCTGTTGACTGACATACTGACAAAGATACAGTGAGACAAAGATACAGTGAGACAAAGATACAGAGAGACCAAGATACAGTGAGACAAAGATACAGGGAGAAAGATACAGAGAGACAAAGATACAGAGAGACCAAGATACAGTAAGACAAAGATACAGTGAGACAAAGATACAGAGAGACCAAGATACAGTGAGACAAAGATACAGGGAGAAAGATACAGAGAGACAAAGATACAGAGAGACCAAGATACAGTAAGACAAAGATACAGTGAGACAAAGATACAGGGAGAAAGATACAGTGAGACAAAGATACAGAGAGACCAAGATACAGAGAGACAAAGATACAGTGAGACAAAGATACAGTGAGACCAAGATACAGAGAGACCAAGATACAGAGAGACCAAGATACAGAGAGACCAAGATACAGAGAGACCAAGATGCAGTGAGACCAAGATACAGTGAGACCAAGATACAGAGAGACCAAGATACAGAGAGACCAAGATACAGAGAGACCAAGATACAGAGAGACCAAGATACAGAGAGACCAAGATACAGAGAGAAAGATACAGTCAGATAAGCACCAAGACAAACAACTTGCAGCGGCCTTCTCATTGGTCAGAGAATGGCAACTGGCGTATCATTTCCACACTGATCTGAAGTGCTCATTACCCCTCTCTACCGTTGCTATGCGGTATTGATGGTTGGCATCAGTAGCGGTTGTCATGGAGATAGAGACACAAATCACTCTTCTTCAACTTGCATGTAACAGAATGAATCCCACTCTGGGACAGTGTACATGAGACAGTGTATATGAAACAGTGAATATGGGACAGTGTATATGGGACAGTGTATATATGACAGTGTGTATATGGAACAGTGTATGTGGGACGGTGTATATGGGACAGTGTATATATGACAGTGTATATAGGACAGGGTATATGGGACAGGGTTTATGGGACTGGGTATATGTTAGTTGTATTGCTCTGACCGGTCCGTGGTCCTCAGGGGCGGTCAACCTTCCGTGTGTTGCTGTGGGGCTGTTGGCTGGCGGGTTCATCATGAAGAAGACCGGTCTCTCTCTGAAGACCATTCCTCGTTTCTCCGTCGCCATGCTCTCCATCTCCATCCTCTTCCTCATCCCTCTCTTCTTCATGGGTTGCCCCACACAGAGAGTGGCGCAGGTCAACTACGAACCCCAAGGGTGAGTCAGGAAGGGCAGTAAGGTCTTCCTTATTGTTGACTGCCAAAATGGGTATATTCACCCTTTTAAAATAGTTATATTTTAGAAGAACACAGGGGACACATTAGGTTTATGTTATTTATCCAGATGTCATCTTTCTAACAAGCAAGGATATGCTTTGAAATACATTTCTATGCATTTAATCCAAATGGAAAAGTAAATATGATTAGAATAGTCTAATCTCTATGCCAGATCTATAACCTCTAGCATAGAGATTATACAGCTGGTGTACAGGTTATAGAGCCAGTGGAGGTTATAGAGCTGATATAGAGTTGTTTAAGCCTTTAGAGATGTTATAGATCCGGTAGAGATCCTATAGCGCCGTTTATAGATCTGGTGCAGAGGTTATAGAACTCGTACAGAGATTATAGATCTGGTAAAGAGATTATAGAGCTGGTACAGAGATTATTGAGCTGGTATAGAGGTTATAAAGTTAGTATAGCGGTTATAATGCTGGTATAGATATTATAATGCTGGTAAAGAGATTATAGAGCTGGTACAGAGATTATTGAGCTGGTACAGAGGTTATAAAGTTAGTATAGCGGTTATAGAGGTTAGATATTAGTTTTAGAACCAGTATTGAAGTTACAGAGCCTCAGTCTTTGCTTTGCTATATTAATTTAGAAGTTGAGAGTGAGGACAAGGCAAAAGACAGGCTGAATAACAAACCAAAAATGGTTTTGTTGTCACAGACTGAGCCTTTACGTTGCCACAGCCAACCAAGATCATCTCATGTCCTCTACATGGCTGTTTTCCTGACAGATTGTGGTGATGGGACTCTCTGTTCAACGCCGACACAATGCCAACGGCAGAATACTAGTTCTCTAGATAAAGGCACGTTAATCCAAAATCGAATTTGGATTCGTTCACACAAGCTTGTGTGTATTAATACTGTGAGGTCTTACTGTATCTTAGATACCAGAGTTGAATGGCATGGTGAGTGTAAACACATACGCCTGTTCTCCGTACGCTGAAGGACGGTGACGTGCCTAACATTTGAGAGGTCTGGGTGTCTCTGCAGGTTATCGGACGAGTGTCATGCCAACTGCTCCTGCTCCGGTACCTCCTTCAACCCTGTGTGTGGCGCGGATGACGTAGAGTACACCTCCCCCTGTCACGCAGGTTGCAGGGACTACGTCATGGATCCGGACCACCCCCGCAGGGTTCTGGTGGGTAGGCCTCTGCTGACGGTGCTTTTGCCTGCTGCACCTGCATGGACCACGACAAAGTGAGGTTGGGGGAGCGGAAATGTCCGGCTCATCCAGCACAGACTGAAAAGGATTGGCGGCCCCTCAGAGTCTGATTCCTCTCTAGGTGTCTTCCTAACTGTGGACCCTACAAGAGAGTTTTTCCAATGTGCATAAACTCTAGTTGCCTGCTCTTTGGGGTTTCAGGCTGGGTATCTGTAAAAGCACTTTGCCACAACTGTCACAGGGGCTTCATAAAACAAACGTGATTGATTGGTAGAGCAGAACAGGTGGGGAAACCCTCTGTATGGGAGGATTCGGTTTTATTTGTTGGTCTAAAGTCAATGAGTTGTTTCCTAGTCTTGAACAGTGTGAACTGATAAAACTCCCCCAGTCTCCATGGGCTGTCAGTAGGGCCGCTTGTCAGGCATCCAGTAGGTGTGTGTACAGTACCACAGCACTACACCACTTGTATGGTTGACAATCCATAGGCCAGTTCAATCGATCCCTAAACCCCCCTGGGACTCAGAGATGCAGGAATAATGGCAGGACAGTAACACAGTGCCAGATGGACTGTCCTGGGGGTTTTCTGGGCTTCTAAGTGCATTTTTCACCAGTTATATCCGATCATTTCAGAGTGAATCTAGTTAACCGTACTGGATAAGGGCTTTATTTAATCTGTATCGCCATAGCGACCGGGTGATTTAGAGTTATCATAGATTGCTTTCGAGTTAATAAAACGTGCATGTATCCGTTGTCCATGGTCCATGTGAAAAAACCGGTATCCGCCAGCTTGCGTCTTCGAACCCCCTCCGAGGGGCGAACTGACGCCGGTGTTTCCTCTCGGTTTCCTGCAGAGGTACACCAACTGTGTCTGTCTGGTTGGGAGACCGGCCGATCGAACTGCTCGCCCCGGCCCCTGTCCCAACACGTGCCCCCACTTCCTCCTTCCTGTCATGTTCCTCATCTCATTGGCCGGGCTGATCGCCTCCCTCACACATAACCCCATCTACATGATGGTGCTCAGGTAAATACAGGTGGCACAGAGTCCGTGTAGACGGCGAAAGTCGTTTGCGCCTCTTACGGTACCGTACAATGTGGTGAAGCTGGTGTTTATGTGTGGTCTTGCTTCCCCGACATTGTTTCAGGACGGTTCCCCAAGAAGACAAATCGTTTGCTATAGGAGTCCAGTTTCTGCTCATGAGATTACTTGGTAAGCAGACGTCTTTTCATTTACTCCATGTAAAGACAGATCGTGGTCCCCACGCTGAACCAAAACAATGTACAGTGAAAACAGTGCTAATATACATAGTATCCAACTATTTCGCCTATTACCCGTCTGTCAGTGTTAGGTTAGAATGCCCTCTAGTGGCAGACAATCGAAGCTTTCAGATGGAAAACAAAATCCAAATAATGCTGCCTGTGTAAACAGCACATAACACTCAGTGCTTTCCATCTCCAGGAACCAGTGCCATGTTGACGATTACCGTGTACCCTAATCTGCCTTTGGTTTCATTGCAGCGTGGTTGCCGGCCCCGGCTCTGTTTGGCATCGTTATCGACAGTTCCTGTGTCTGGTGGAGACAAGTGTGTGGCAAAAAGCTGGGATGCGGTTACTATGACAATAACATCCTGCGAAACAGGTACAGACGTGCTGTGCTGTGACACGAGTTCGCCAATCAGTCGATCAACAAGTAAACTAAATGTTTTTTGCACAACGAACAAACCTGCCGGTGTGAATCCCAGGAAATATCATCAGTTGGGTTAGTGATGATGTAGTTGCCCGGTCAGCAACACCCACAGCTGCTTTTGTCTCAATAGGTACCTGGGGCTACAGGTGGGCTTCAAGGCTATGGGGATCTTCCTGTTGGCCGTGGTGGGCTGGAAGGTCCAGAAGATCAGGGAGTACAACCTGGAGAAGACTCCCGACGGACCGCTTTGATCTGGGACGCCACTATCCACCTAGCTATTATCTAACCCATCTCACGTGAGACAGATGCTCTCTGAGGTCAACTGAGATCTGTGAAACCACATCCTGCCTGTCTCCTTAATATAGAGAGAGACTGTCTCTGATGTCCACAGAGATGTCAACCCGCATGTTACTATAATATCACCAATTTCACAGGTGAGAGACTTCCTCTGATACTGTGATACTACCTCCTGTCGGGTTCCTTGTTGCCTAGAGAGACACCAACCTCCAAGCCCAACAGCTGGACCCTTCAGATGTCTGCTGAAGTGAACAATCTCCGTTCTGCACACCTGATTTAGATTCTCCTGTAGTTCCTGAAAGATCTCCTCTCAACCCACCTGATCCAGAGTCTCCTGTACTAACTGAACAATCTCCTCTCAACCCACCTGATCCAGAGTCTCCTGTACTAACTGAACAATCTCCTCTCAACCCACCTGATCCAGAGTCTCATGCACTGTCTGAATGATCTCCTCTCACCTCTCCTGATTTAATGTGTCCTGTCTTACGTCATGATGGACCCTCACCTCATTCCATGCTAAGCTGGTTATCATGACACATCAAATGCTTTTGCCCTGAGGTCCACTGTGCTTTTTAGTGGTCTGGTTAAGTGTTTCCCTTTTCATCAGATATCCTCTTAACCCATCGCATCCTCCAAAGATCCCCTGGACCTGTGGATGGACCAACTCTCCAGCTTTCAGAACACCTTGGTATGGAATATGAATGGATTCTGAATATGTACCAGACAGGGAAGGGTATTGACTGGAAGTGAAAGGGGAAGATTTATTGTCATTTGAAGGATAAACATGTCACCTTTGGATACACAGAGAGAACAGAACTGTATTTTACAAACATGTGCTTGTATGTTTTTATACATTGTATGTTTTTATACATGTATTCCTGCTGTCACACCCAATGTTGTTCATTCAGGTCTCTAGCTTAATATTTAAGTTAATTATCGATGTTTGTCTCTTACACAGAGGCGTTTGGTGAACATTATTTAGTTATATTAGCTTTTTATGGATGTCTCATGCACCGAATGGTAGTTTTATAATTATGTGATGAATATGTGGCATTGGCTTTAATCATGATTACATGTAGTGGATTCAAATTCCATTACACTTTTTAAGGGTCTGTCCAAATACAATGTCAGTATAATATCCAGGGCACTTATTATCATGTTCCTTCATATGCCTTATATGCAACAACAAATGAATGTGACTATTGTAGATAATAAAATATATGTTTGTATTGTAGTTTTATGTTCTGGAGGAAATGTTTAGATGTGTGTGTCTTCCTATGTGTGGGTGAGGTTACCAGATGTCCCCACAAAGTGAAACTTAGTGCTATTAGGTTTACAATTACATGTAGTGATTGAATTAGACTTCCTTGTAGTTTCTATTTCAAGTTTAGTGTTCATGTTTAGGATAAAACTCGAATTAGAATTCGGATTTTCTTTAGATTTACATTTTAGAGTCATTACAGGTGCTGGATAGGTGTCCCGATAGGTTTTTGAGGTTACGGTTAAGATTAGATTTTGGACTGTTCTTAGGTTGTTGTTAGGTTTCCTATTCCAACAAGAATAGATAAACAGACGTGTGTGTGTTAATCAATAATTTAAGTAGTAGTAAGGAAGCTTACCGGTAAAAGCAGGTCTTGAAACATGTAGTCATGTAGCGCACGAGAGTAGAAAAAAAATCTTTCCCCACTCTGGTTTTGCATGACGTCATGTGCCAGATCGTAAAGGGAGACGGCAGCAGCAGACAGCCAGCGAGGAGAGGCCGCGCGTGCGCAGATCAACGTTGAAACCGACGGCGTACAGTGCAGCACTCCCGTCGGCGAGATAGAGAGCGGGTTGAACGGGTTGAGGCGTCGCTTTTCACATCCAACCTCATCAGCACCAGAATCCCGGACCACTGGGAGGAAGCAGTGATTCTCCGACTCTTAGAAATTCGCCCCTAAACATGTCCGTGGGTTGTGACTTTGGTAACCCCTTAAGAAAATTCAAACTGGTCTTTCTGGGGGAGCAAAGCGGTAAGTCCTTCAGAATTCCCGGGAGAAGTTTATCCTCCATTTGGCCATGATGTTCTGTATGCACCTGCTGCTGGATGCTAAGCCTGCAGTCGAAAAGTGAAGTTGAGACAGTGTCTAGCCTGGCCACTTTTTACACATTTGAGAGTACGTTCAATTCTGTTGGATGGGAAAATGACAAGCAAGTATTTGTCATGTTATATCTGTCACACATAGTTAAGAGTATCGTTAAAAGACGCCTGTAATGTCCGTCTATGTATTATACTGTTAGAGCTGTTTATCGTTTTAATTGCTCTACGAAAAGCCGACGGAAAAACATTCAGATTTTGGGGCTTTTGAGTTTGACAATAATCGACATTAAGTGTATCCTAGTCGTTGACGTAGGTTAAAACTGTTGTCTTAATTCAGTGCGTTTTAAGCGATGATATTGTTACAAAAGCGATTGGCGTGCTTGGTTTAAGAAATAAATAAATAAATAATTCTGCGTGTGGCTGAGACACACCCAGGTTGCCAGTGTCTGTCGGTGGGATAACTTGTGTATCTGCAGTCACTGAACTGTATTGCTTTTCTTCTCTCTCGCTCTCTACCTTCTCCCTACTCTTTCCCCTCCCTCTTTGTTTCTCCCTCTCTCACACTCTTTCTGCCGACGATGACTATGCCTAAGTATTTTGGTCCAGTATAAAATGGTCCCATGAACGATTTGGTTGATATACTGATATATTGCTGTTGTGTTGTCCAACTTATCACGACATGTCTTGGCTCAGTTTGTTCCCAACGGGCTCCACTACTCCACACCCTGTAATGAGACAACTTAGCGCTGTGACGTGTCTTCAACATGTGTGTGATTGACGTGACTAGAGGCAATAACTGGGACAGAAGGTGGCGAAAGAAACGGGGATAGGTGGAAATAAAAAACAAAAAACACTAAGAAACCCATTTTAGACCCCCCCCCCCATTAATCAATATCCCCTTATTTACTGGGTATCTACTACAACCCCTCATTTGTATCTCATTGAGTTGGTATCATTGAAGACAAGGTAGTGTTATTTAATTTATTTGAACAAAGGCCTTGAATCACACCCACTAGCCCAATATATGGATTTTTGTTTAAAGGATCAGATGGATCGTTATCGTCATTATTATTTCGCATTCACCCCTGACCCTTCTAAGCTTCACCCCGCATCGCGTTGTCTTTCCATATAGCTCAGAAGGCCAAGCTATATGGAAAGAAAATAGGATGCATTTAGAATATGGTTGACTTCACGCAACATGAGTAAAAACAAAGCATTCATCAGTGAACTGAGACACATCAATGTTGACCTTCATGAGTCTGACTAATGTTTCTTTTGTGTGTGTTTTAGGATTGTAATGTTGAATCCTGATTGCTCAAAACCATTTTGTAACTGAACAGTTCATATGATCAATAATCCTTTTAGAACGATAAACTTGTATTAGCGAACACAACATACCATTGGGAAACAGGACAGATGGTTACTGACAAAGGGCCTCTGTACGCCTATGTAGATATTCTTCTAAAAATATGCGGTTTCTAGCTACAGTTGTCATTTACAACATTCAATTAATCTCGTTCATCTGAGGCTCTTGTATAGACCTAGAGTGGATTGGAGTACCGATGTATCTACGTATTTTACAGATACAGTTAACTTACACACTGGGCCCAAACAGGATTTAAACTCTGATGCCCACATCAACTGAACCATGTATAACATGAAGTCATGTTGTGTATAGCATACACAAAATGAATACACATAGCAACACTACGTTTTAAACATTATCAACTGTCTGTCCAGAAAACCATGTAAAATTAACAGGGTCGGGTCAATTTCATTCAGTCCATTCAGGAAGAGATTGTAATTCTTAAGGGAGTAACAGAAGTATACAAAAATGTTGAGTTAATAGTTTCTCCTTATCGGGTTTTGGAAAACTAATTTAACATAAGGTATTACTGGGCCTACAGGGAGTGCACTGTAGAAGTGTTTAATGCTCTAGTCTAGCAGTGGACTATATAAGCAAAGTAGTGGACCATGCAGGCAAAATTGGGGGCTATATAGGCAAATTAGGGGATTATATAGGTGAAGTAGTGGACTATATGAGTGAAGTAGGGGATTATATAGGCAAAGTAGTGGACTCTTTAGGTAAAGTCGTGGATTAAATGGTAAAGTAACGGACTATATAGGTAACAGTATACTTTTGTGGACACATTTTGGGGTACAGGGCTCCAGACATGGGTAGATTAGACCCCGGAAGTTACTGTGCCTGTGTGTGTGTGTATGCATTTGTGTGCTTCTGTGAG
Organism: Novumbra hubbsi; assembly: GCA_016801125.1. NCBI lineage: Eukaryota > Metazoa > Chordata > Actinopteri > Esociformes > Umbridae > Novumbra > Novumbra hubbsi. The sequence goes on along the minus strand of JACXGK010007446.1, from coordinate 15,169 downwards.
TGTATGTGTGTGTGTGTGTGTGTGTGTGTATAAAAGTGCAGAGCCACAGTCCAGACCCAACCAGGGAGTGGATTTCTCCGACACAGACAGTGTATTCAGGCTTTTGATTGCATCTTTGCTTTCTCCGCACTTTCTCTCCTATCGTGTGGGTGTGTATTGAAGTGTGTGTGCCTTCTGTGTACTGTAAAGTAATAGCAGCTGGTTCCCAGGCAGAAGTGGATCCAGGGCTGCTGGTCGGCCAACACCATGATTTATTAATCTAGACAGCTGATGTGTGAGGGGACATGAGGAGGGGTGTGTGATCCCAGTCTAGGAGAGGGGTTTATGATCCCGGTCTCTGAGAGGGGTGTGTGGTCCCAATTTAGGAGAAGGATCCAGGTCTAGTAGAGAGGGGCTGTAAAGCATTGAGCTGATGACACACCCCGGGGGGGCACCCGTGTTTAGAGTGAGGATGTAAAGCAGAGAGCTGAGGACAAACCCCTGGGGCCTCCAGTGATTTTGAGTCAGATAGTGAAGCAGAGGGCTGAGGACACACTCTTGGGGGGCACCTGTGTTGAGAGTGAGGATGTAAAGCAGAGGTCTGAGGACACACTCTTGGGGGGCACCTGTGTTGAGAGTGAGGATGTAAAGCAGAGGTCTGAGGACACTTGGGGGACCCAATTGTTGCCAATTCTCATAGCCTGAGGGGTGTGTTTGTGATCGGTGAGGCATGTCCCATTTTCTGGAGGGAATAGTTAATGCATCCAACAAAATTAATATGCAGGGTCTTCTCAAAATGTTGGTTCCTACTACACAAGGCCTACATGTTATGAGACACTATTATGAGACAATGTCAATGAACGCCTATAATTATATCTACTGTGATGTAAAAGTTTAAACAGAACCCAGCACTCCTACGCTATAATAGGTTTTAACACGATGACTGTACTTGCTAGGAACCAGCTGGTATAGCCCCCTCTCTTCGGAAAAATAAAACATTCCAGATATTTAGAGGAAGAGCAGAAATATCCACAGGAATGTGAACTCCACAATGGTGGGCTGGACCTGCAGGGAGAATGTTAATTAAATGAGTTGTCAGCGTGGATGATCTCCCCCTGATTGGCTCCTCGGCTATCCCTGCTCACTGGCACTGCCTGGGTTACAATGTATGGGCCTTTCTGGAATGTTCTCAACAGAAAAGTCTCTAAAACCCAAGTCTAGTTTCCGGCTGGCCTGGTTCTGTCCGTTGGATGTGGACGCACAGCACAGGTCTCAAACGCTCCTGCGGGTCGGATATTTTCTTTTTCTGGCAGATCTGCAATTTCGTAATGTCTGCGTTCCTCGCCCTCCCAACGCTCACAGTGAGAGTAGCAGCGTCTCTGCCAAGTTGCCAGCTCTCAGCCAGGCTCAGGGCAATCAACAGCCGGGTCATTGTTGCAGTAATTAACAGATTAGCCGTGCTGTCCCTCTGCATTTGGTATGCTAGCTTTTCCTGGTTTAGCCCAGGTTTGTAATGTGAAAGTTCTGCAAACACGGTAAATTGTGATGAGAGAATGAGCAGGACATCAGGATTCCTCCCGACCAGAACTTAATGACCCCCACGGGTGATGTCATCAAGGGTTTAACCTCTGGATAGCACCGTTTCAAAAACAAACGCAGGTGTCAAAAGCAATCTCTCAGGCACAAGAACGCGCGCGTACGTATAATATATGAAGCAGACTTGAAGGAATTTTCTCGCTAACAAGGTATCAAGGCTTCAACGACATGGCATCCTGTCCACTTTGTTTACAGTCACGTTGAAATCCAAGTGGCCTATCTGGATGAGATGTTTTCTTCTCAGAATGAATGGCCAGTTGCTTACTTATTTCTTTTATCCTCGTGGCACATTTATAAAACACATGGCATTGCCTAACATAAACCGTTTTCTGAGTTTGTTCTGTGTGCCGGAGTTAAAAGGGTACTGTGAAGAAGATTAAGTTATTCTGTATTAGATTCAAATTGTGTTTTGGTGTCCATATGACCAATTATATGGACCAACTAATAATGTTACATAAGAAGAAATATCATTCATCATATTGATGAATGGCAGAGGAATGGGCTTGGTATGTGTGCGTGTGTGTGTATGTGTGCGAGTGTTTGCGTGAATGGGAAAACACACACAGCATTGACTAGACGAGACCAAAAGGAAACGTGAACAAGTGGAAATCTCTTAATAAGCGCTTATGACAACCACAAAAGAAAGAAATACCCAGCCTAGCATGCAGCCCACATGACGGTGGCAGGTTGGGACCCTGATGGACTGCAGCAGCCCCCGGTGATGGTGCTGATCCTCCTGAGGTAATCCCCTTGCCTGAGAGACTCCGGAAAATGGATAGGCATCTCTGCCTGTCAGGGATTGGCCGAAATCCTGTTCGGTTAAATCAGGAATCGCACAAAGAATTACTATTAGAATTCGGTTTACTTTTTTAAATTTTGTAGAATTAATGCAGGGCCTTGTAAGTCATTACGTGCTTCTCAAATGACACTGTATTTCCTTTATGGTGCACCGTTTCAAGGGTCTAAATAAGTGTACTCTTTAGGGAATCGGGTGTTATTTTAGACACTCAGGCACATAGTAGCAGTCAGTCAGTAGAGGAATGTGGCTTGCAAGTTGCTGAATCACCAGACCCTGTAACAATACAGAGAACGTGGGAGACTGAAAGTGTGAGAGAGTGAGGTAGAGAGATGGAGATACTAAGATGGGGAGTGTGAGGTAGAGAGATTGAGAGGGGGAGAGTGAGGTAGAGAGATGGAGAGGGGGAGAGTGAGGTAGAGAGATGGAGATACTAAGATGGGGAGTGTGAGGTAGAGAGATTGAAAGACCGAGAGGGGGAGTGTAAGGTAAGAGGGCGGAAGAGAATGAGAGGGGGAGAGTGAGGTAGAGAGATGGAGAGGGGGAGAGTGAGGTAGAGAGATGGAGAGACTGAGAGGGGGAGATTGGTGAGGCAGAGGGAGGGAGAGGCTGAAAGAGGGGGAGGAAGAGAGAACATTTGGATGAAGAGGAATATGTTAAAATGGGAGGAGGACAGGTGGAGAGGAAGACGAATGGAGCCTGAACCAGAGAGAATAAAAGAGAGACTGTAAATGCACACATTCGATTCTGTTTGTTTTTAACTTGCGTGGAATGGAATGTTTTTATGTGTTCTGTCACTATAGAATATTTTAAGCACCCCATATTTTTTTTTTCCTTTTGTTATTTCAGTGCGTCAAGAGTTTTATGTATTACATTTTTCGTATCTGTCTCCCACTTCCATGTAATAGCGATCCTAAATTTGCTCAGGTACATTCAAATCCCACACCAAGTAAATTTGCCTCCGTCCGTGTTGAATTGCATTGATACCAGTCCTGTTGGGCTGTGAACATCCAAGAAAAGGCTTAACAAGGAGCGGCAAGCACCTTTCAAAAGACCCAAGGGACAAGGGCTAAAGAGGCAAAGAACAGGGGAGGGGTGTGAGACAAGGTCCAAGGTCTTGCATGACCCTTAGGGTCAAGACAGTAAGAAGTGGAAGATGTGTGGCATCACTCAGACCCCGCCTAGATCAGGCCGTCCCTCCAGACCAAGCAAGTAGGCAATTGATCAGAGAGGATACTTTGACAGAGTTACAGGCTTTCAAGGTCAAGCTTGGTCAGGTATGCATGTGATGACAATATGCCGACCAATCCACATAAATGGCCTCTGTGGTTGGGTGGCAAAACTGGGACGGAGGTTAGCACCTGAGAGGCTAAGGAACTAAAAGGTTCCTGAATGGCCCAGTCGGAACCATGAATTAAATCCAGGCACTTTATGAAATGACTGTACATTGATGCCAGCCAAGAAAATGTACGGAGCTTGAACACATTCGGAAAGGTCAAATATCGCCAAAACTAAATCTGCAAATTTGACAAAGACCCATCCCAACCAACTCTGTTAGTACTGCAAGGTGCTTCTACCAAGTATTACCTTGGAGGAATTGACAGTCATCCAATTATAATATTTCAGTTTTGTATTTTCTGTATATAATTGCATTTGCTAATATGTCAGCATCCAGCCCCCCGGAAGAAAGGACGAAAGAAAAATACGATTTCAATTTGCTGAACGAGATTCAAAGATGGCTGTAGTGTTTGTGATTCACGCAAAAAAGGTGCTGCGTTTATTGCATGAAATTATTTAACTCCCCCAGTTAAATAATATATATATATCTTTCAGTCTTTCCATTTGTCCGGTTTTGTTGCACTTTGTTCCTCCTCATTGTGCATCGAGACTGGAGCCCTTTGCATGTAATTCACACATAAAATAGTCTCCTCTGTGAGCTAGAATTAATCATTCTTTCAAATGAAGACTGGAACCTTGGTGAATTTGGACAATTTATACATAATCTTTGTTCCTGAATAGCTACAGTAGTGGTGCCTTAAGCAGGCTTCTTTATCCCTCCCCAGAAAAACCTTTCCTATTTATTTCATTTTATACATACTTTGGGGAAAATACATCTATTCAGTTTTTTTGTGTGCCAGCAAATGTCCGTCCCGGTAGAAATGCAGTGAAAACCCTTGTCACTCATACTGTATCAAATAAAGCTATTTTTATCTGTTGGCAAAACAGAGCCCTACAGAAACCGTTGCTTGGCCACCGTGGGCTTTACAAAGTCAACACTCCTAATGCAGTGCAGCCGATTGGCCAGGCAGTTGATAGGCCAAGCAACTGATAGGTCAAGCAGCTGATAGGCCAGGCAGCTGATAGGCTAAAGAACTGATAGGCCATTACTTGACAATTTCACCTCCAATATGCAACCAACATGGGAAACAATAGGGTTTTTGCAATGGGGGGATGCCTGAATAGCAGAATCTGGACTTGCACTGAACCATTTAAAAAGGTGTGGAGGGGTGGTGCTGGTCCTCCCACTGAGGAAGCCTCTTACTATTCCCGGGCTTTGGTACTGGGGACTCTACCGGGCCTTGATACTGGTGACTATTCCCGGGCTTTGGTACTGGGGACTCTACCGGGCCTTGATACTGGTGACTATTCCCGGGCTTTGGTACTGGTGACTCTACCGGGCCTTGATACTAGTAACTATTCCCGGGCCTTGATACTGGTAACTATTCCTGGGTCTTGATACTGGTAACTAATCCTGGGCCTTGATACTAGTAACTATTCCCGGGCCTTGATACTGGTAACTATTCCTGGGTCTTGATACTGGTGACTAATCCTGGGCCTTGATACTAGTGACTATTCCCAGGCCTTGATACTGGTGACTGTTCCCAGGCCTTGGTACTGGTGACTATTCCCGGGCCTTGATACTGGTAACTATTCCTGGGCCTTGATTCTGGTGACTCTACCGGGCTTTGGTACTGGTGACTCTACCGGGCCTTGGTACTGGTGACTATCACGGGCCTTGGTACTGGTGACTATGCTGGGCTTTGGTCCTGGTGACTCTACCTTGCTTTGGTACTGGTGACTCTACCGGGCCTTGGTACTGGTGACTATCACGGGCCTTGGTACTGGTGACTATGCCGGGCTTTGATTCTGGTGACTATTCTCGGGCCTTGGTACTGGTGACTATTCCCGGGCCTTGATACTGGTGACTATACCGACTTGTACCTGTTGGCTATCTCAGGCCTTGGTACTAAAAACTATTCCTGGGCAAAATGGACTTAACTACTGCTTAAGGTGAATCTGTTTACCTGACATAAGTGTCATTTGTCAGTTTCATGTCTGTAAAAAGCTTTAACTCCTCTGGCAGTCCAGGTTTACTCCCACTCTTTCCTATCTGGGTCACTGCTGCATCTAAAGATAACCAGGCAGTGTTTATATTGAGAGCTCTAGCTGCATCTGAAGATAACCAGGCAGTCTTTAATATTGAGAGCTCTAGCTGCATCTGAAGATAACCAGGCAGTCTTTAATATTGAGAGCTCTAGCTGCATCTAAAGATAATCAGAAAGTCTTTAATATTGAGAGGTCTAGAAATGTCTAAAGATGATAGGGTAGTCTTCTGTCTTCTGCTCCGTTAGATCCTTCCAAGACCAAGGGAGCGGCAAACTGAGCTGCTTCTCTGATGGATTGGGGGAAGCAGATCCCTGGCAGCTTTGATCTGTTATTGATTAGCTCAGCCTGCCCACTAATGGGGGGTAATTGGAATGTACTCTTCTCTCTCCTGCCATGCAATGTACTTCAATAGGTAGGTTAGTTCAGCTGGAAAAGACTGGAGGAGAAGATAACCTGTGAGTTAGCCCTCCATGAGAAAGACTGGAGAGCACTCTACCAACATAAACCCAGGTTCAGTCACAAAATGAGTTGAGGTATATCTCCATCCATGAGTTTGACGTCCAGCCATGGGTTAGACATCCTGCCACGAGTCAGACTTTCAGCTATGCCTTTTTAGCTCATGCTTGCATCCGCATCCCCTCTCTGGTGCACTTAACCAGACACCAAGGCTCAAATTAGTGGACAAAATTGTGCTAATAAGTGCTCTTCTATAGAGCAGCTACCAAATGGCTCCATATGTATTGTATAGAGTGGAGTAAAGTAGAGTAACAGTACTTTAGAGTGGATAGGAGTAGAGTACAGTTGAGTAACAGTACAGTAGAGTGGAGTACGCTAGAGAACAGTAACTGTAACAGTAAAGTAGAGGGGGGTAGAGTACAATAACAGTACAGTAGAGTAGATTAAGGTAGAGAACTGTAAGGGTAAGAGTTGACTGGAGAGGAGTACAGTATAGTAACAGTAGAGTAGAATGGAGAAGATTAGAGAACAGTAACAGTAAAGTAGAGTGGAGTACAGTACAGTAACAGTAGAGTAGATTCAGCTGAGTTGAGACTACCCTGGACTGCCTGGCTGTGTTGAGACTATCCTGGACTGCCTGGCTGTGTTGAGACTATCCT
>JACXGK010007445.1:0-25289 GCA_016801125.1 Novumbra hubbsi | reverse complement strand
ACAGAAGGAAACGGAGCGTCAGAGAAGGAAACGGAGCGTCAGAGAAGGAAACGGAGCGTCAGAGAAGGAAACGGAGCGACAGAGAAGGAAACGGAGCGACAGAGAAGGAAACGGAGCGACAAAGTGAGGATAACAGATCCACAGATATATACTGAAATGGAGAAATAGGCTGTCTGATCGAGCTGAGAGGAAGGAGACAACTAGTCTGATTGGCAAACACCCGGGTGAAGGAGGTGGTAGCATCTGTCTACCATCCAGTACAATGGTTCCTGCAGAGAGATGGAGCGGAGTGGAGGGGGCTTCCGATTAAACTAGAACTTAGTCAAAGAGCTTTTTATTAGCAGGAAAGAAAACAGCCATGTGCTCATAATGAGAGAACGCAAAGGAGTGGAAGTGAATGACGGAGAGAGATACAGTAAAGACAACGCCTGTGTGAAAAGATGAATAAAACAGGAAAGCAAAATAGAGAAGGAGAGAGAAAGAGAGAGAAAGGAGAGAGAGAAGATTGGAAGAGAGGGAGAAAAGGGGGGAGAGATAGAGAGGGCGGAGCGAGAGGGAGAGAGGGGGGGGGTAGAGAAAGGGAGGAGAGATAGAGAGGAGAAAGAGAGGAGATGGAGAGAGATAGAGATGAGCATGGCACTCTGATCAAACTCGATAGGACTCTGTCAAAACTAGAGGCCATTTTAACACAACAGCCCGAAGGCACAATGAAACCCCTACTCCTATGCACAGGCCAGTGATATATTACCCAACACATTTATGGCTGTCGGAGGAGGGACCGTGACTGTGTGCGTACGTGTGTGTGTGCGGGTGTGTGTGTGTGTGGGATTGTGTGTCTTGTATGAGCCCAAGGTAAAATCACTTCAGATTTGAAATAGGATGAGAACAACATACCAGCACTACTAGACGCATGAGAGACCTGCAAGAGTGTCTAACCACCACAGACTTCACAGACTGTTGAGTTGGTGGGACGTGTGTGTGTGTGTTGAGTTGGTGGGACGTGTGTGTGTGTCGAGTGGTAGGGACGTGTGTGTGTGTCGAGTGGTTGGGACGTGTGTGTGTTGAGCGGTAGGGACGAGGGTGTGTGTTAAGCGGTAGGTACGTGTGTGTGTGTCGAGTGGTTGGGACGTGTGTGTGTTGAGTGGTAGGGACGTGTGTGTGTGTTGAGCGGTAGGGACGAGTGTGTGTGTTAAGCGGTAGGGACGTGTGTGTGTGTCGAGTGGTTGGGACGTGTGTGTGTGTTGAGTGGTAGGGCAGTGTGTGTCGATTGGTAGGGACGTGTGTGTCTTGCAGGGATTTTGGGCGCTTTCACATTAAACCTGTAGACAAACAAATGCTCTTCCTCCCCTCCTCTCCGCCAGCTGAACACACAGAGCAGCCCCGTGGCGGCTGATCCCCCATTATAGCAGGCCTCCTGTCCTCGGTGGGAGGCACGGACGAACAACAGACAGCCAATCGTCTCGTCAGAGGTTAACCTGCCCCCCAACACACGCGGAAAAAGTGACGCACACGCATACACACACACGCATACACACACACAGAAACACTTTCTCCCCGAACAGAGACTGTGACTCACTGACCCCCCCCCCCCCTGTTGTTCATCACAGTCTGACAGCATGGCATGTAAATCCAGGAGGGGGGGGGGGGGTATTAGATGGAGGAGGGGGGGTCCGAGCCTACAGGCTCCCCATCAGGTCTGCTGTTTTTCAGTCTAAACTGCCACCCCTTCTTCTCTCATTCTATACCTCCGCTAAGCCCTGCGATGAAAGGATGAGGTGGGTTGATTGGGATGGAAACGCCGCTATTACCCCACAGGCGGGGTCCCAGGTGTGTGTGGTTTGTGGTGTGTGTGTATGTGTGCTGGTTGTGACCAGGGTCCCAGGTGTTCTCTTGGAGGATGATTGAATGCTAGTCCCTAACTACCAACTCTGGGTCTCACTGATGGAAAGAACAATTTTGGCCATTGAAATATTCATGTTGTCAGGGTTATTGCTCCGTTATTGCTGCCGGTTGGAAACTGTGAGTATGGCGATCTGCCTCCAAATGCACGTTGACTACGGAACCAATGAACGCGCACAAATGTCATCCTCCACACCAGGTTGCTAATTAACGCGCACAATTATAACACAAGGCTAGCATGTGGTTTTAACCCTTTCACCCACAGCCAAGCCGATCCAAGCGAAGCAGAAATATTAGGCTTGTTTTAAGAAAAGGAACAGGCAAAATGAACAGCTGGGAAACGCCTGGTGTACAATGACACCTAGTAAAATAAGAGCAAATATCACTAGCCTGTTACTGTGATACTAGATAAAATACTATTAGCCAAAACGGCAACAGTCTAACACACACACACAGACACACACACAGACACACACACAGACACACACACAGACACACACACCACTCATAACCTCCTGCTGTTCTTTATACCATTTTGGATTTAATCCGCTTGTCCCCGAGCATTCAATTAGTCACAGAACATCTGATCAATGTAAGCACTAAAAGCAAAGGCCTATGAAGTTAAATGGAGATGAATTATTGAATGGGTATGTTTCGTGTACTGTAATGTTCTGCATTAAAAAACAAATAAAAGAAGGAGGAAAGGCATGTTTTTCTTTGGTGGCGATCTGTTGTGAATGATAAGATAAGACGGAGGCTGTTGTAAAAAGCTATACAGCACACATCCACTGCTTTTTAGGTTAAACTTGAAAACAAGTCAATCATCCTAAGCAGCCTGTGTGTCGCAAATTTGTTAGTGTTAAAATGTGCCTTTGTGTTTGTAAGCCCCTCCAAATCTGGCGCGCACTTCACATGACCAAGGCTGACCAAGACTTACTTGAGCACTTCATTGGAGTTGCCTTGTTTGGAGCCCTTCTTATGAGGGGTCTCGTTGCAGCCGGATTTGAGCAGCGTGTGTTGTCCACGGTCCAGCATCATGGTGGAGGTTGCCGTGGCAATCACCGCCACTGCGTCACGCACCCTCGCCTCCAAACTGTAGTCCCATTCATCATACGACACCGAAATGAGCCCTGGGAGACAGAGCACAGGGATGAGAATGGCTGGGATGAGACCAATGAAGGGATGAGCGAGGGAGGGATGAGACGTATAGACGGATGACACGGGTGGTTAGGGACAACTGGGGGGGTGAGACGGGGAGGCATGAGAGATAAAGACGGATGAGATAGGTTGAAAGAGACAAATGGAAGGATAGGACAGGGTGGGATGAGACATATGGAGGGATTTTGCATAGGGAAGGATAAGTCAGAGTAGGATGAGAAATTGGGAGGGATGAGACTATATAGAATGCGGTAACAAGAAGACGGGCACCTAGAGAGGGATGACACAGGCTGTAATGAAACGTAGGGAAGGATGACACAGGGTGTAATGAGACATAATGAGGGATGACACAGGGTGTAATGAGACGTAATGAGGGATGACACAGGCTGTAATGAGACGTAATGAGGGATGACACAAGGTGTAATGAGACGTAATGAGGGATGACACAGGGTGTAATGAGATGTAATGAGGGATGACACAGGGTGTAATGAGACGTAAGGAGGGATGACAAGATGGGATAAGAAATTAGTACATTTGAAAGGATGAGATGAGAAAGAGTGAGACTGGAAGATGGTATAAGACAGGGTTAATACACGAAGGGGGGAAATAGGGTAGGATGAGATACGGAGAGGGATGAGACATGGAGGCAATAGAAAAGGTCGGATGAGACATAGGCAGGGACAAACCCCAACCCCTTCCCAGTAAGCACCTGTTGGAAACACAGCGGGAACATTGTCAGAGTCTCCGGTAACCAGCGACGGAACGATCCAGGTATAGCCGTACCCCGTCAAACCCACAGAGTTGGCCACCTCAAAGATGGTGTATGCCTCCTCCTTGGTGCAGTAGAGCAGGTAGACGGGGCTCTGGAGCTTCTTCATCTGGTTCTGGATCTTAGCATCTCCGTCATCCACAGACATGTCTAACAGGAGGACCTCTTCTAACTCCCAGCCCACGAAACTGTTCTCTATGGTGCTGCGGATCTGTAGGGGGGGGGGGGTTCAAGGGTGGAAGTGGGACAGAAGGAGGGATAAGTCTTGAGGTTCCAATGTCATGTCACAAAAAATTACGGAAGTTATTTATGTGAAAAGTGTAACGCTTGGTCTGTCTGTCAGGTACTGTGATGGTGACTGGGCTGGTGTAACACCCGTGAGAAGCCTGATCAGCCCTACGGCTCCAGCTGAGCCTCAGGTCATGGGTGTTTACTGATGTTTTCTCTCACCACACACACACACACACCTTGTTGACAAAGTCCTGGTATCCGGGGTAGTAAGTTGTGACGATAGAAAAGATGTACCAGTCATACTCCTCCATGATCTTCAACATGATGGACGCCTGCTGTTCTATGGACGGGCCAAACTGGAAGAACATGGAGTGGTCGTCCTGGAAACGAAGGGGAAACAGAGCAGGCGGCATGTCACGTCAAAGCTCAGACGAGAAAAAGATGTTAAGACGTGCGCGCGCACACACGCGAGCACACACACACACGCTACCGACACAGTAGACGTAGATAGGAGGTCCAGGGGGATAGGGCGATGTTCTCCAGTCACCCGTGACAGGGCGACTGAGTGACTCACGCGGACGGGCAGTCTGACATGCATTATTAATGGAACAATCCGACCGGAGGGGACAGAGTAACTGTGCGGGACGTCGGGGCTCTACATGTCCGCCCGTGGCTTCGTCGCTGAGGAAAAGCGCACGCTCGTGCGTTCCCGCTAAACCCAACGCGTGTTCAAGGTATGAACTCCGATATTGGGATTTCTTTTTATTCAATAGCGAGGCGATTGTTGAATTGACATTGCGCCAAGTCCTGGTTTACACGCCTATTCATATCGAGGCGTTACAACCGCATTAGGAAATGCGGCGGAGAACTTTCCACTCCAAATAGGTAGCCTATCTAGTCATGTACAGTGATAACAAGTCTCTCCCAATAGGCCCACGCTAAAATAAAAAATCTTTGCAAATAAATATCACAGCCCTCATGCCTTTTTGCTTAGGTATAACTCATACAAGCAAAAGTTTCTCACCAAGGCAAGGAGTTTTCTCCCAAAAAGTGTAAACCCTGTAACCTGACATGAAATTGCCAATTTTCATATTTTTTTATTTTCCAAGAGACCACCCCGCACTACAGTAAAAAGCTTCAGATGTGTACCCCTTACAGACTGGTGTCACCTTGGCTCAGAGGTCTCATCTATGTATCTATGTTGATATTTCAAATATAACGTCATGAGAAGCCTACCTCCAACGACCCATATCCCAAACATATAAATAAATCTGCTTAAAATCCGGATATTAATAACCAATGGAAGGATAAATTAACATGATCAATACCAATGTGTTTATATTCAGTGGGGTATTTCAAAGTTTCCCGAAATTAGACCTAAAGGTTTTCCCCCCAACCTCCAGGTGTGCCCCGTCAGCGGACAGAGACGCATGCGATCGCGCAGATTGTGGTTCCGTCGCTACAACCATGTGTAGCGACGGAACCACGATGTGTGACAGCTCTGCATGTGACCGCGTGTTCATGTGTGTGTATCCATCCACGTGTTCAGTGGGACGTCGCAGCACGTTAGTCACTGCCCGGCCGCGTTGAACCCTGCCTAGCTCAGGTCTACTCGCTCACTCAACGTCGAAGCCCACATCCTCCCCTGAGTCACCCCCCCCCCCTCCCCCCACCCCACAGGGACAGAGATGGCTCCATCAGTTACCTAGTTTCAGATTTAAGAAGGGAATCGCATTCAAAGTCGATGAGGGGTAGGTGGGGTAATTGATGTTGAACTGTAGTTGTAATCCTCACACGTTCGCACTCGATAAATAGACCTCTGTTTTTTCTTTTCTTTTTCTCCCTTTGTTGTTTTCCATCTCTCATCTTCCCTCCTTTGCTCTCTCAGCCGACATTAACTTGGATCAGCAGACACTTAGAACAGCTAATCAGTCTCATTTTCTAAGTAGTTTCCTCATTATTGCTCTCTTTCTTACTAACCAATGGAATTACTTTCTGGGGCGGATCTTCTTCCTAGTAGGTCAGGAAGTATATTTTCAAAAAGTATATTTTGGCAGCCATGTGGTCAAATACTGGTCAGTCTCGATAAAAATCACCAGCTACATTAACAGTTTTTCTGTTCGTGCTGACCCTCACCAATGGCCACCAGTCCCAGAGACGCTGACGAGACTAGGCTCGCCACATCAGGCCACCTCCAGAATTTTACAAATTGAACAGGTGCACAATAATGCTTGCAGAACTAGCTAGCTACATAAGACCGTAACAGAAAATATGTACTGTTAATTAATGTATAGGATAAAGCCAACGCCCTTAACCCACTATCTCATTTGCTCAATGGCCATTTTGAATACACCAAGTTAATGCTTTAATAACCCGAATAAAAGCATTTCTTCTGCTCCTCCCTCCTTCTTCTGTTCCTTGTTATTCCCCTTCCTCATCTTCTTGGTCCCAAAGGTCAGTTAGTTATCTGAGCGTTGCCAAACAGCATCCTCCTGCGCCTAACAAGGCCAGGATGTGTTGGTGGCAATCAGGATAGTCTCCCAGTACCACAGATATAAATGACTAGCACAGTACCACAGATATAAATGACTAGCACAGTACCACAGATATAAATGACTAGCACAGTACCACAGATATAAATGAGTAGCACAGTACCACAGATATAAATGACTAGCACAGTACCACAGATATAAATAACTAGCACAGTACCACAGCAACTACCAACTGGACATAAACTACACTGTAACCTGAAGCACTTCTTAGAGTACCTTGGCTGTACAATACCCTTATTTACTGTCCTGTACCCCAGATGTAATGTACTATACCCTACTGTACCTTACCATACTCTACTGTACCCAATTGTTTTACACTATACCTTATTTTACTGTACCATATCCTTCTATATGATTATGTATACTACTTTACTGTACTATACCATACTCTACTGTTATATACCCAAATATACTTACTCTACTGTACTATATCCTACTATTGTAGGATTACTAGTGTACTATACCCTACAGTAATCTACTGTACCATACTCTACTGTTGCCTACTGTCACTCATTATATGTGACCATCGAAACATTACCATAGTGATCCTAAAACCTAACCACATAAAAATTCAGCACTCCGCAGCAGAAATGTTTGCACAATCTAGTTTACCAAGAATCCAGATATGAACCTGAGGGGCTTCCATCGCTGGCTTCCTTACAGTATGTCACCATATCTACGTGTTGTGGAAGTGGAGCGGTGTTGAGGGCGGCTAGAATTTAAACCTATTAAGACTGAAGTGTTGTGGGCTTGATTTAGATCAGACTGTCACGGTGGCTGGGACTCCCGTTGTCAGTGGTGACGGTTACTTCCTCTGCTGCATCAGTTTGTATTTTACTGCTCTGTGGTTCATTTGTGTGCGTGTTCATGAGGGTTGCCTATGTGTGTGTCTACATCTATTTAGTCATCCTGTGGTGTGTGTGTGTGTGTGTGTGTGTGTGAGGGGGTTAAGTCTGTGTGACTGAGTGTGAGTGTTAACCATACTGTGGGCACACTGTGGTGTGTGTGTACGGTACTTTATATATACTGTATAAAGGCACTCCGTGCGTGTGTGTGAGTGTATACAGTATGTGTTCTGTGTGAGTGGTATTAGCGGGTCTGAAAAGGATTTGGCAACTCATCCCCATGTCATGCCAATGAAATGCCTGTCTCCAATTAGATTGGCAGGGAGAGAGACACATCTACCCTCGGCTGAACAAGCCCTGGTGGGAGAGGATTTAGAGAGAGAGCAAAAAGACAACGAGAGAGAGAGTGAAAGACAGACAAGAGGAGGAAGCGAGACGTTAAAAGAGGATGACAGAGAATAAGGCAAAGAAGGAGAGCAAGAGGGCCAGTTTGGGCGGAGCGAAAGACAGAAAGGAGACTTGCTGGAGGAAACAAACTCCCTGAGAGAGACAAAGAGAGACACAGAGAGAATGACGAATGGAAACAGAGAAAGACAGAGAGAGAAGGAAAGAGAGACAAAGAGAGAGAGAGAGGCAGTCTCCCACATTCACAGGATAAAGTAGCGGCAGCGTTCTAGCAAGACATCCATCAAACACAACACTTTTTCTGTTTCATCGTCCTGGTCCTTCTCCCGAGCTTTCATCCTTTTCCCTCCTCTATTCCCCCCCCCAATACGTTTTTCTTTCCCCCACATCCGTGGAAACTGTCAATCTCCTTCCGCAGTTCAAACTCATCACAGCACAGCCTCATAACGTTTTGCTAATCAAACACACACAGAGTTAATCTAACAATCCTCCTTTAATTAGGAAGAACCCTTTTTTCTAAAAACATTTTCCTTCTCTTCTTTGGGGTTTTAATACACTTCCTTTTGAAGATCCCACAGCGTCTTGATAGAAGTACTCCGCTATTCTTGGTCCAGGAAATGATTACACAGTTACTCACATGTGCTGTGAGGAACAGGCGGCACATGGACTGAGGACATGGACATTCTGTAATGAAGACCTTTTAAAAATGGTGTTGCAATCATACAAACTTGATCTAGAGGGCAATAGGACACAGACGTTTTGTGAGCAGAAGAGAATGTAATTCCCACATTTTACCTCAGCATGTATTGCGCCAAATATCAGCTGTTGTCAATAAAATGGGAGGAAAATGAGTTTTGCTTCGGTCGTGTGGCAATTACTCACTCTCACAGTAAGGAGTTGTTAATGGTATGCACAAATCACAACAAAATCCATGTTTTGACAAAGAGTGCAGTTTTGTTATTTATCCCACAAACTAGTAGCTCTCTCAGCTTCCAGGTAGCAGAATAGCAGATGGTGTAGTGTTGTGGCATTTGTTTCAATTAATCCTGAGGAAACAAACATTCCTGAAGATTGCCAGGGACTTCAATGTATAATGTTATTACGATTCCGAGTTTCCAACACGGTGCCGGGCAAATCTTTGAGACTCTCCCAGAGCTATTTAATACTGTGATTCAGTTGCAATTCATTGGTCCAACTTTTGTTGTCGTTCAACAGCTGGGATGTGACATCACCATGCAAAATGCTATGCGAAATCATCATGCGAAATACTATGCGAAATCATCATCATTACCATGCGCACACACACACACACACACAAACACACATTTCCACATTGAGGCACATTAACACACTGCACTCATACAGACAAAAGGTAATTTGTCTAAGAGAACAAACACTAAAATAAGTTGTATTTGAAGTGTGAAGGACATCATGCACAAACATAGTCTGATTATTCTTCCTTAAAACAGGATGTCGTCTGACACGAAAACAAGTTGATTTAAAAGTAGCAGGAACAATTCATCTTGCTTTTAGACTTCCTTTTCTTCCCTTTATAATCTTCTCGTTGATTTCCAAACACCACGTTTTTCTCTCGAGAGATTTCTTAATCATATGCAGAATTTCTAATTAAAATAAATTACTATCACTGTGTTCAAAAGCACATACACACATAGACAAACACACACACACACACATTTTACTATCTCTGTTGAGCAAAATAAATAAGACAAAATCATATTTTCTCTAGTACCTCAGTGTAAACTAATGTTAACTTTAAGGCTCAAACTAACCTAACCTAAACTTCCATCCTAAACGTATGCCAAACCCCTAACTTAAACCCCTAACCATAACACTAAACACCAACAATAATCCTTATTCTAACCTCAACTATTTACTAAAACATAGCCCCTCTTTATAGAGATAAGCAACATTCCCCATTGAGGGCCACTTTTACACCTTTTACTATAGCTGCAGAACACATTTGCCCTCAACATTCTTTCCAACTTTCTCCTTCCTCTGGAAAACTTCCCCTGCGTGTCTGAAAGGGGGAGAAGGTCAATTGTCTCAGTGGATCTGCTACTGTAGGGTCCACACAGTGCTGGCAGGACTCATTTCATGTCAGTCAAGCCCATAACATCGACCTGATACACACCGAAACCGACTGATGATGAGCGACAGGAGAATGACGGGGTAAAAGGCTAGGTCATAGGTCATAGGAGCTGATGCTTGGGACCAATGGGACGGGAGGACGGACAGGGTTGGAGGACGGACAGGGTTGGAGGACGGACAGGGTTGGAGGACGGACAGGGTTGGAGGACGGACAGGGTTGGAGGACGGACAGGGTTGGAGGACGGACAGGACGGTATTAAAAAAATTCCAAGAGAATGAGGAATGGAATTCAGAGGGACAACAAGGAGAAAAGGAGGAGGTGGAAAGAGTCGGAAGAGGAGGTGTAGGCGGAGTGGTGGGGATGAGGTGGGAGGAGGTGGAGAGGGGGGGGTGGTGGAGGAAATGAGGAGCAAGTTCTGGAGGAGGCAGGTGAGTACTCTGGCCAGGACAGTGTCAGTCGGGAGGATGCCGAAGGTCAATATTTCCTGTGACCTTTGCCCTCAGGGGTTAATGGAAACTTCCCGGATAACATTGTTGATTAAGCTCGTTAGTTTGGAGAGAGTATGCTGAGTAATTAATCACTGACACATTGGAGCACCGTGTGTTGATTTGCCCAGAGCCTTCCCACGCAAGCCAATGGAGAGCTGACAAACCTACCAGCTCTTAACTGATCCCGCCCCAACGTGTCTTACTAACCAATGAGATGTAAATGCTTTCTCCGTTCCTCTCCCTTTCTGCACACCGTTTGTTTTTTGGAGAAAAAAAAGAATAGTTCGAGATCTTATTCCGGTGGGTAACGGGAGGCTTGTGAGGGAAGGAAGTAACCTAATAACGTCTCGAAAATAGGAAACGCAATCCGACACGTCAAAGCCATCGCGGCGCGTTCGACGCCGGCCCACATGTCCCGTTACTACCGCAGCCATCCGCCGGTCCGCACCAATCAAGACGCCATCGACCACCGGTGACGCTAAGCGGATGCCACGTGGGCGTCTACCCAAATGCGCCGGGGGTCACGAGTAGCGGGAGATAGGCGACGGCGGTGCCAGTGCCGCCGCTTCACGCCGACACGTTGGGCCATCGGCGATCAACCTACTGATGAAGGCCACCGGCCTTCATGCGGGTGTTCCGTGGTTCAGACACAGAGGAACGGCGCTCTCCCTCGGATCCTTACCCATCTCTCTCCCTCCCTCCTCAGTTGTCTCTTGAACAAGCGCGGGGTCAGAGTTCAGGGCGGAGTCAAGCACAGCGCACGATGGGAGACATGCGGTTGACAACCCTGTCGGAGTGGTTTTTAGGCTCAACCCCCACCAGCCCCTAGCCTACCCTGTCAGCCTCCACTTAATGCCGCCTCCTTTCCGCTGGACTTTGACAGCTCATCCCTTTCTTCTGTTGCTCCTGTCTCCCCCCCCCCCCTCTGTTCCCCATTCACAGCTGAGGAGGAGACTCTCTGACACGCATTCTCACACTCAATTCTTCTGTCGTCGCCATCAATCTCTTCCATTCTCTCTTCCTCCCCCTCTCACTCTCCCCCTCTCTCTCTCTCCCTCCCCCTCTCTCTCCGTCCCTTTTTCTGTTCATTGCGATGGGACAGATTGGAGAGGCAGCACGGACCCTCTGGTGCCAGAAGCGCTAGAGCAAAATCAATCTCTTCTTCTTCCCCATTTGCTGCTTTCATCTTCAACCTCCCTTTCCCCCTCTTCATAGTCGTCCATCCTTTTTGTCCTTTGCACTTTTCCATACATTTATTTGCCCTCTCCAAATTATTTCTCCCTGCCGCCATTTCAGTGCTCAACCGTTTCTCTCTCTCTCTCTCTCACTATGTAATGTTCCACTGCCTCCTACTTCTCTGGGAGGAAAACTGCCAACTCTGGGTACATGTCTTGTCTAACCCAAGACACTTTTTGACTGGCATCAGCTGTACTCCACTGTCAGATTCATGGAACCAGAAAGACAGACGCAGAGAAAAAGTGTTAAGAGAGGCATAGAGAGAAAGAGGAAATACAGAGAAATGGACAGAGACAGATGGAGGAAGAGAGTGAGGGAAAGAGAGAAGTGAAGGAGAGGGAGTGAGAGGAGAGATAGAGAGAGACATTTCTAATTCAAAGAGACATGCAGTGTTTCCGTGGCAACGCGGTTTCCATCGAAACGGTCTTGCTAAAGATGCTATAAGTGTGAAAGAATCCACTGACACTGTACAACGAAGCACACCCCAGAACGCACACGGTGGACAACGGCTGAGGTCAAGTAAAAACAACGCCGTTACAAACACCATTTTTCGTTGGCCTGTCCAAGAAGAGGTGGGTGTAATACATGGCAAAGAGGTGGTCAGATACTTTATACCGCTACCGTGTCTTTAGCGTAAGTCGTGTGTGTGTGCGTGTCATACTGAGATGATTTCCTCTCTTAGTAATTAGGCTTGAGGGGCCAAATGCTCTAGACACTGTTCCTCTGACTCACAGACCAACCACTCCTCTCCTGTTCTCACTGCACACGGTCCTAGAATAAGACTAGTACATATTGGCTCCACTTGTCAGCATCACTTAAGTCTCTGTGAGACTGTGTGTGTGTTGTTTTGGTGCATTTGTGTGTATGAAAGTGTGTGTCTGCTTATAGCAGCATCCTGTGCGCGTCCGTTCTTCGCGTGTCTGTGCCAGCCTGTATCATGCCAGTATCCTCTGACGGCTTGGTTCCGATCGATGAGTCAATGGACGGCGTCACAAACGTCAACAACGCAGACCTCGAGTTTGGTCGGTTCGGCCTCGTACCCCCCAACCCCCCCAAGCCCACCCCCTCCCAGCGTCATCTTCTCACCCAAGCCTGTGGCCGTGCGGGACACAGCGGACACGTTTAAATGGTCTTATTCGGTCTGTCTGACACTGGGGGGGTGTCTGGTGTGGAGCCGCACGATTATGTGGTGTGTGTGTGTGATCTGGAACTACATAGCTCTCCTCTGTGAAGAACCAGTGAGACACTGGCATATACCGCTGTGGGCTTTAGGAGTGATTGTGAAATCAACGTTTCCATTAGAAACTCTTAAAGGCTCTGCCAAATGCTTTCAGCGTTGTATGCAAACTAGTTTTATGAATCTAACGACTTGTTTTTTTAATAGTCCTCTTTGTGTTGGAATGATTGTGTTGTTTGCAGAATGTATGAAACAGTAATGAGTGCCTGGCCTATTCCACCGGTAGAGCCTTCTCAAGGAAGCAAGAAAAAGTAAAAAATATATTGTTTTTTAAATCAACCAATCAATCCCATTTATTTATAAAGCCCTTTTTATATCAGCAGTTGTCACAAAGGGCATTTACAATACACCCATTCTGATACCCCAAAGATTTTTTTAAAAGAAACCCAGAGAGGAACCAGGGTCAAGGTGGCACATAGCTTTCTAGACATACTCTACAAGCGGTGGAAGCCTTAGAGGTGTACACACAGTTGCAGAGCTTGAAATAGCTGACAATCTCAATGAAGTTGAGCAAAAATGACTGCATGGAATAAATGATTCAAATATAAAGCTCTATGTCATGCTCAAAATCACATTGCTTTGAACTGTTCCAGTAATCTGGGTGATTATGCTACGCCTCGCAAGGGCACCGGCACAGAATGTTTTATTTTAGTGAACCACTGACAATAAGTGCTCCTTCCTCAGCAGTTCCCTCCTTTGGCCTTTTGGAAGAATCAGCAGCATCACTCTTGTTCTCATCCATCATCCATCAAATCTAGCGAGCGGGAGGGAACTCAATTTGTGGTTGCTGGCCAGGGATTGTGTTCCCCGTCCAGCACGCTGGTGCAGGGATAAACCTCCAGACTAAGCAAACAGTGTGATAAGAAGAGGAGCTGTTTGTTGTTGATGGGCTTTAGAGGACACGTCTTGATCTGGATCTCTCCGGAACCTGCTGTCGGGTCGTGACTATGCAAGCCCATAATCTGGAATTGGAACAAAACCTTTTTCTCTGTGTAATTATGTATTTCTATGAAACATATTAAATTTTCCACTTTAGTTTGGAAAATGTTCAATAAATATATTTGTGAAGTAAATCTTTGCTCAAGGTATCAGTAATTTGCCGACTGTGTAAAATAGTAAAAAAAAAGAAAATGCTAAACAGCCTTATACAGTACTTTGTGACATTCCCAGCCATAAAAGTGGTATTCATTTACGCACAGTTTATTCCATTTATAGACACATCCTCACAATGTGTAGGGGGCACAAAAGAACCGAAACAACATGAACCAACCCACAAAATTTTCGGGGGATTTGCAGGTTGTAAATCAAGCTTCTTTTGAAGGCCAAGAATGTAAAGCGTTGAGCTGAATGTGCGTGTGTGTGTGCGCACTAGTTTAGTTTGTTGTGCTTTTCGGGGTGTCTTGAATGCTTTGCTTCTACTTTGTTTTTTTATCAGAACAGAGGACACGATGATGAGGCACCAATCAAAGCTTAGAAGCAGGCAGCCTGACAAGCAGGCCACTCCCCTCAGAGTGGGTAATGAAGGCACCCGGTCTGTGGACAGGCCACTCCCCTCAGAGTGGGTAATGAAGTAACCCGGTCTGTGGACAGGCCACTCCCCTCAGAGTGGGTAATGAAGGCACCCGGTCTGTGGACAGGCCACTCCCCTCAGAGTGGGTAATGAAGACACCTGTCTGTGATAACATGCTAAGGGGAATAACAGCTGCCCTGCCAACTCTACTGAGCAGACACTGATCCACACTAATGTGCAAATCATCCCATCATGCCTGTCGCAAATGTCTCGTTTCCAGGCATGTATCCGTGTTTACCTGGATAACCGAAACTTGTGCTGAATGAGTGACACGTGTGTGTTTGTAAAACATGTATGTGCGTTCGGTTGTGTGTTGAACGTAAACGTTAGATACGTGTGTGTGTGTTGGATGTGTGAATGTTAGTTGTGTGTGTGTGAAAGATGTGTTTGCGTGTTAAATGTGTATATGTTAGATGTGAGAGCGTGCTTGATTTTTGTTTTGGTCGGCGCGTGTGTTAGATGTGTACGTGAGAGTGTGTTAGATGTTTGTTAGGTAGATGTGTATCGCATTAGATGTACATGGGAGAGACGGAGGGGGTGAGCCATTTCACCAGATAGAGACCAGCGACATCCTACGTTGTTGTTGCCGCAACAATGTTGAAGGTAGAGTAGGGAGGAGGCATGTCTTGGGTGTGTACTCAGGAAGAGGAAGGTTCAGTTAGTCCTAATTTACCAGCGCATAGGGAGGCCAATCATTTACAGTCATCACACACACTTCATTTGTTTGGACAGAGAGACGGGGAGGGAGGAAGAGAGAGAGGGAGGGAGAGAGGGAGGTTTGGGATGGAGGGATGGAGGGAGAGATGGAGAGGGAGAGAGGGAGGTTTGGGATGGAGAGATGGAGAGGGAGAGAGGGAGGTTTGGGAGTGAGGGATGTAGAGAGAGATGGAGAGGGAGAGAGAGAGATGGATGGAGGGGTGGAGTGAGAGATGGAGAGAGGTTTGGGATGGAGGGAGAGAGATATGGAGGGAGGGAGAGATAGAGGAAGGGAGAAAGAGATGAAGGGTGGAGGGAGGGAGAGATGGGAAAAATCATTTTACTGCCTGATCAAGCTTTTCTCATTCATCAACAACCCACACTGGAAAATATTTGTGAACATTTGCAAGTGTGTCTGTGTGAGTGTGTCTGTGTGAGTGTGCGTCTTTGTTTTTTGGGAGAGTCTGTTTGTGACAGTTGGTGTCTCCAGCAGCAGATTCTGTCCTCTCCAGCTAAGTGGTCTTTATCTACACTTTAAGGGGAGGAGTGACAGCCTGTCAGTGGCACGTTTATTGACACCACACACACACACACATACACTCACCCAGTGGACACCGCTTCTCATTCATGCCCCCTCCTAAAGTAATAATCCTTCTGACATTCACTTACACACTAACCAGCAGTGAGGACTCAGATCTCTGTCTGTGTGCGCACAGCCTATTCGGCTAGTGGACGTGTCTAATACACTGACTAACACCATTTATCTACACTACAAAGAAAACACCTCACATTAACACTTCAAAGAGTGGACGTGTGTAATACACAGACTAACACCATTTATCTACACTACATAGAAAACACCTCACATTAACACTTCAAATAGTGGACATGTCTAATACACTGACTAACACCATTTATCCCCACTACATAGAAAACCCCCAACACTAACACTTCAAAGAGTGAACGTGTCTAATACACTGACTAACACCATTTATCCACACTATGTAGAAAGCACCCCACACTGACACTTCAAAGAGTGGACGTGTCTAATACACTGACTAACACCATTTATCCACACTACGTGGAAAACACCCCACACTAACACTTTAAAGTATGCATGTACAATGCTGGAGACAGGCGTAGTGGCCTAAGCTCTGGACCACACACGACCCCAGGCAAGGGGGTTGGAGCCTGGTCTGTGTATATGTCTACGTCTTTCTTGAATGCATGGCCCACTTCAAGTCCCCACACAACATTTCAATAGGATTGAGATCTGGGCTTTGACTGTCCCACTCTACATACATTTCTTACTTTTCAGCCAGTCTATTTCAGGTTTGCTTGTGTGTCTTGGTCATTTTCCTGTTGCAAGACTTATGTTTATTTGAATGTGTTTAAAAGGCTACCAAACATTCTCAAGAATTCTCTGGTGAAATTTGTAATTCATTGGTGATTGAGAGAGTTGCCAGCAAAGCAGCCCCAAACCATAATGCTGCCGCCACGATTCTTCCAAATTTGTGGGGCCTCTTTCTGACAGTTGACTCTTGCACATGGATTGTGGCCAGAAGGCTGCTAAACTCTAGGTTGTTTGAGAAATAATTGTGTCTAGGCAGAGAAGTTTTAAACATTTTTAAAATGGCATTGAAATGTCCCAGGAGTACATGGGCTCCATAATTGTGAAACAGAAGAGCTGACCATCTGGCCGAACTAAGTAACTGGGTAAGAAGGGAGCTGACAAAGGATCCCCTAGCTACGCCATCAGAGCTTCAGAGTTAAAGGAGTGGCCAAGTTAAAGCCCACACTTGAATCCCTGAGGGAAAACCTGAAGATCACAGTTCAACAATGCTCCCGAAACCGGTCTGACAGAGCTTGAGAAAATCTACAAAGAACATTGTTGGGAAACTGCCTAAATCTGCAAAGATGGTAGAGGCATACCCAAAGTTCAAAGCTAAGTGGCAAAAGGCACTTCTACAAAGTACTGAATACTTATAAACATGCAAAATGTTTTTTCATTCTACATTGACAACTTATTATTAAGAGTTCAATCTGGTATTTTTCTGTTTCATGAACAGTATATGGTTAAATTTTCATGCTTCTAGTTCAAATTTATCAAAGATGACACAGATAATTTGCAAACCCAAACAATATGTTCGAGCCAAACAGTGATTAACAGAAGATCAAAACAGCTGGCTGTTGTCTGACAGACACAATCTCCTGTTACGCGAAGCAGACAGATAATTCTGTTAGAGTTTAATCATTTTCCATTTTTCTCGTTTAATCTTGTTACTTGCTAATCATCACGCTGCTCATTTGCTCACAGGAAAGGCCAAGTTGTCATAATTCCATTGAGTGAATACATCAGAACAGACCTGGCCTGCCACCTAAAGCTTTTTCTCAACTTGTTGAATGTCTACCCGGTGGGGCCCGGGTGTCCAGTTGGGGCAGTACATGTGGTCAAGGGGAAAGCAGTCTGATAGCTTGTAAAACTCAGCTCAAGATCCTGCACTCTGGCACGGTTCCTGTGAAGAGACAGTCCCGCGGCTGGGGTGTGAAGGGCGCTTAACGATGCCACAGGCTCTTGTCGGGCATCGTTCTGAATAGTTTCCTGGGTGGGTGGAGGGTTGGCCCATCCTCACCACCTACTAGAAGGCCGGGTGGATGAGGGTGGAACAGTTCCCATACCAGTCCGTGATGCAGCAGGACATGGAGATTTCCACGGTGCAGTGATAGCAGAGGACCCAGTGAGGCACGTCACATGACTTCAGTTACCTCAGGGGGAACAGTGGCTGTTGCCTCCTATGGTCACAACATTAGTAGCATATTCAGCTATGCGGATGCTAAGGAAGTCAGCCTCTACTGCAGCCCTGTCTATGGGCATCTTGGCAGGTTCGCTCTACCTTAACCAGACAATCTCAACCTAACCAGACAACCTCAACTGACAGCCTCAAACTCACCTGTCGACCTCGCCTGAGGACCTCACCTGACATCCTCAACCGGCGACCGCAACCGCTCATGACGACCTCACCTGACGACATCAGTCAGATTTGGAGAGATGTGATCAGGAAACCCCTGCTGACCGTGCCTCCCCCACTCCAAGGTGAGGCTCAAGCCTCAGCCAAAAGCTACAAAATACACTGCCGTGCCCCATGAGAGGGGTAATGTCTAATTTCCGGAACAATCTATAGTTATTACTTTGTTCCGGGACCTCAGCCTGACCTGTCTGTAACACACACACACACAAAACCACTGGTCGTCACAAGTGACTATCAAAGCATCTTAATTGCCTCTTATTGGTCTCTCATTGTAGTTAGCTTAAAGCTTGCCCGGGGAACAGCGCTGAACCAGAGCACCCAGACCGTGGCCCTCTGCGGTAGCCTCTCAGACTGTGGGGATGATGGAACCGAACAGACATGATGCCAGTTAGCAGTAGGGCGCAGAGGAGGGAGAAACATGACTTTGTGGGACTTTGTTTGCCTACTGGCATAAACCAAAGGGGAAGAAGACAGGGCGGGACCAAGGCCTGGTAATACAATGTGTAGATTTTCCACATACTATTTAGTTGCATAGGCAGCCTAAACGATGAGAGAAACCAATCAAAAGTGGGCTTCTTTTTTTTACCCCCCCCCCCGTTTTCTCATTGGCTTTTGGGAGAATTTCTACTTTGTCAAAATGGCGGAGAGCACCGAAATTTTCATTCCGGACAACTGTGACATTGGGAACAGGAACAGGGACGAACACTGAGAGCGACGGAACATCACGGTCACAGAGAGAGCGCGAGTGAGTTGCCATGGCGAGTGAGAGAGCGAAGACAGAGACGGGAGGGCGAGAGGACACTTGCCTCCGCCGTGCTCATACATCTAGCAGATACAATTAGTGCAGGCAGCTTTGTTTTAATTCACTCCATCTTCTGGGATTGCTACTAATTGCAACGCAGGGCATTATGAAGAGACAGTGTCTTATCCCGTCATGTAAAAACAGCATAATGGACGACCCCGGGCCGTGCAAAAAAGACACGGACTGGAAACGAGAACAATGGATTGGAATCTTTGGTTACCGGGTCCGTGGCAGGTCGGGGGATTACGGTGGCGCTACGGCAACAGTTTAGCTGGATTCCAAGCTCCTTAGCAACGGGTTGGTAAGAATATGGTGTGCCAACCCTGTGGTGGGACTCCACTGACTGGGCTCCCTGAACCTCACATGCCTGGAGGAGGACCAAGGCCTGATCAATGGCGTCTCCGAGATGGAATGGGTCAGCAACGACAGTGATCAATATGTCACTGAGCGGCTGGCCATGTGTAAGCCATATAGGCCAGAAGGGTGACGAACAGGTGTCGTTGTTATAATCCCAGGGATTGATTATTCCTATTTTTACAACTGTATCTACTTGCGCTATTCTCATATTTGGCCTCACAATTAAGTCCCCTCCACCCTACAGTAGATAGATATTGTCTTATAAACACCACAGTAGCTAGATGTAGTATTATAGACACTACTGGAGCTAGATATTGTATTATAGGCACTACTGTAGCTAGATAGAGTATTATAGACACTACAGTAGCTAGATATAGTATAATATACATTACAGTAGGTAGATATTGTATTATAGACACTATAGTAACAAGATTATATTATAGACACAACTGTAGCTGTATATAGTATTATAGACACTACAGTAGCTAGATATAGTATAATATACATTACAGTAGGTAGATATTGTATTATAGACACTATAGTAACAAGATTATATTATAGACACAACTGTAGCTGTATATAGTATTATAGACACTACAGTAGTTACATACAGAAATATAGACACTAAAGTAGCTAGATATGACATTATAGACACTAAAGTATCTAGATATAGTATTATAGACAGTACAGTAGTTAGACGCTCCCAGCATCACAGCCCTGGCAACTTGAAACATCATTATAGACACTATGTCCTGGGATTTCCTTTTATCTTCTTTGTTGAAAAACCCCTTACCCTCAAGCTAATCTTGTTCGGCTTTTCATAACTGGGTCCTACCCCTTTTCTGGATCCGAGCATGCTTCACCAACACCCCTCCAGCTCAACCATTATTAACCATGCAGAACTGTCATTAACGGATACAGAAGGAACCAGGGAATCCAGTGGTTTGACCCACAGTGGTCTGATCCTCAAACTGTCAATGTTTAAAAGGGGTTAGAAGCACTGTCATACTGGCACCACTGAGGTCCTCGAAACGCACCACTTTTAAAAACACACACTACAACTTTTAATGGCTTGCAAAAGGCCGTGTTGGGTCAAACTACATGTTCCAGAAGGATACAGCATATCTTTTTTTAATCTTTAAGTTTTCCCAAAGCAACACCTGTAATATAGGGCTAGAATAATTGCTGGGCAACTGAGTTTGGCACCAGAGGTTCGAGTGAGAATTAATGTTGTATGTCCTGTGACACACGCACACCCACAAACATAGACACCAACAATGAGAAGCACACACACTTACACACACACACACACACACACACAAACACAGGGAAACCGCTGCCTAACCTGACACAATAGAAACCTCATTAGCAGGGGACTCTGATGACGAAGACTAGCGCTGTGCTCCATTAAAGTCAATACAAACCCTCGGTGGCAGTATACATAAAGGGCAGATTAGCAGAGGCGCGCGCGCGTGTGTGTGTGCTTGCGTGTGTTCGTACCTGCGTGCTCCTGGGTGTTGGCAGCCGTCTAAATGGGTGGCAGGAATAGCCCTGACGTGTGGGCACGAGAGCATTGTTTCCCGTATCACCTGCAGTTGACGCGGGCCCCGCTGAGCCCCCTCGCAGGCGGCTCTGTGGGGAAAGGGCGGAGCAGAGGACAATAGCCTCTTCCGATTTGTTCTGTTGACGTGGCGGCCGGCGGGGCGAAAGCGCCAAAATTCCATTTGCGGGGCATTTGGAGTCAGAAAAAGGACGCGCGTGACGCGTGACCGGCCTGGCATTTCGTTTATTTTTTTGGGATTGGGCATACACGTTTTCAGTGAGTCTTAAAAATGCTTTTTCTTGAATGGCGCGACGTGGGAAATGTAGAGGGGAGAAAGCGCGCTAGACCAGAAGTGGTCTGGAATTGAACTCATTCCACAGGAGCGTGTGAGCACCGGAAGTGGCGTCTTTGATCGCTACAACACCCTAGGCC
Organism: Novumbra hubbsi; assembly: GCA_016801125.1. Taxonomy (NCBI): domain Eukaryota; kingdom Metazoa; phylum Chordata; class Actinopteri; order Esociformes; family Umbridae; genus Novumbra; species Novumbra hubbsi. The sequence continues at coordinate 3,930 of JACXGK010007445.1, read as the reverse complement.
ACATATACCTGTCTGTCTTTTGACATTTGACTTTGGGTTGACATTTCTGCCGGAGATCATGAATGTTCAGTAGCTGGAAACCAATTTGTTTAGTTGTGTCCCGAATGCCACATATTTCCCGCTGCTGTACTATATTTAATCAGAGTCTTTGGGACCTGGGCTACATTTAGGACGCACTTTGCATCCAGAAATCTTGCTGTCCTAAAATCTTGCTGTCTTAAAATAAATAAAAATGCAGAGACCCATCCACCTTTGCGAACTTCGCAAACTATTGTCATGTCATATAACAGGTGTAAGTAAAGGAGAACTCAACCTGACTGCAAGTTTTAGCTCGTTTGGGGCTTCAATGTCAATGATGATTTGGAACATCTGAAAATAAACCATGACATAGAACTACCTCGAACATTTCCGTTCTCAAAGCGGAAGTTTACAAGTCTGCATGTTTGCATGGTGTCTGTATGTAGCTGACGAATGATTTGCAGAATAGACATCTGTCGTCAGTTATATAGAAGATCAGTTTTGTACTGTCAGTTACTACAATCATCTAGTTACACTTTAAAACAGCAAATCATGTAGCAACCCAGAGTGGACACGGGACAGTTGATGTTGAGGAATGTGTCTTCTGAAGAGCATACGTTGCCGTTTTCTGACCCCACCCCCCAAACACACATAATCTTGCAGTAACTTTACTGCTAAGCCAGATGTAGTGGCCCATAAATTATTTGTGAATGTTATGACAGCTATTTAGTTGACACTTTTAAATGTTTAAGGGTTCCCACGCCTGTCTGTAAGCATCATATTGTTTATTCACTAACCTACGGGGTCCTGAGTCTTCAGTTTGATGCATCCACTATACCCAAACTAAAACCCAAAATGTATAAAGAGGGCTTTTGAATCAAGCCACAGACTAGCTTATCTCGCGCTCAGGCACCAGGTGTTCCACTGAACTTATTCTTGATCAAGAAGGGTAGCCTAATAAATGATACATTCAGTGACCTCTGGTCCCCTGTTATCTGTGAATTAAAGAATTCAGAGTGACCCCTGGAGCTCTGTGACATCAGCTATCAAAACAATGATTGTTTACACGTCTAAGTAGGTCAGAGGACTCGTTCTGGGAGGAACGGTTCTATTCGCTTTTTAAAGCTAATTTGAGTTTTTTTTATTAAAATACATATGAGATGGCAAGCCCTATAGAAAGCCATGCGTTCGCTTGGTATTCCAGTGTGGTCCAAAGACCCTGGTAGTATGCTATGTAGCACATGAATGTCTGCCACAGGGGTATGTTAGCTGTTTAGCCGCATTGTGAAGACAAGCGGCCTTGAGCATGAGAGCAGTAGCCTTTCAAGGTATTTTCTTTCTGAACCTCCAGCCCGAGTATGAGGCAAGATACGAGGCAAGAGTCAAGATAGGATACAACTAGGGACTGCGTGACTTGCTCGGTTGAATGTTCTGTTAGAAATCTTTAGCATCTCCTAATCACAGAAACACACCTGCCCATCTTTACAAGCCTAGAATCAATACGCTTTGACCATGACATTATAGAACAGGGGTCTCCAACAGATCAATCACGAGCTACTGGAAGCTCGCAGTGCATTTATGAGTAGCTCACAATTCAATTCCGAAGGTATGTGCAGTTTTCATGTGTTTTCAAATAAAATAAAATAAACAAAGCTCAAGTGTCAGACACTGCAAGCTTCTAACTACTATCTAATCAACCCAACATTGACATTACCCTGTTTGACCATTCATTTCTAGCATGCTTGCCTTGACTGTCTGTGAGGTGAGCATGTTTGACCACTCTAATAATCATAACTGTGTTTTGACAGTAATACTGCAAACTTTCCCCAAAGCCTTTACTAGTTAAGCAATTAAAGAGTCACTTAAAAATATATATCATACTAAATATAACAATCATTTATCCGTTTAATAATCAAACGTTTTTGCCTGTCAAAATAACATTCTACATGAAAAACACAACTGAGAAAACAAGAGTTATATTTTATCTCTTACTCTACCCTTGTTTACAGAAATCACAAAGCAGTACTGAATCTAGTATATTAAGGACTGAGGGGAAAGTACTTGCTAGCCGTTGTTATCTCTATAGGCACACTGAATGTCTGTTGTTAATTAGTTCATGGAGAAATTAAACTGAGCTGGTCAGACAAGTACATTTCCAATAGTTTTCTAAGAGACAGTAGCTGTTCTACTAGTCATCTGTTAGTACCAGTCAAAGCTGTTTGGCTATTCTTAGGCAGCGGAGTGACCATTGCTTTCTTCCATGTTTTCGGGACCCTTTTCTATTGTCTCACTTTTAGGACGTGTCAGGTACGAGTTACAATACAGGTTCTTACTGCTAATGAGAAGAACAATCATTTTTCCAGCTCTCCCATATTAACTCTACTGACATTGCTTTCATTTTATGATTATGTTTGAACCCGTATGAATATGCAGGCTCACCGTTTTTGTTGGCATGCCACGTCAAAGTCGGTCAACATTTCCAGTGAAATAGTAGTTAAAAGGTTCGGCTACATTATTAGGTGTAGTGGTGAATGAGCCATCTGCTTCAATGAATGACGTAGCTGAGCATGTCTTTCTGCCTGACATTTGATAAAAAATACTCCAAAGCCTTCTTTGTTTTTCCACTGTGCTTTGTTGTTAGAACTGTCCTTGTGGTGGTTCTGTTAGATTTCATTGTACCCTGTTGATATTTCTCAACACAACCAGTGAATCACGATTTACAGACCTTTCATAATGCCGTTCCGTCTCTTTTTGTTGAGTTTAGTCGGTTAGTTAAATCTGGCGCTATTCAGGAGCATCAAAAGGCATGTTTCAATCTCCAACGCTGAAATGTGCGGCGTTAGGTGTCGCGATGAGGCAAGACCACAAACTGGACATTGGTCTGGAGAAATATGGGCCAAAGGAAATGAGCAGTAGGACCAGCTAATCAGCGTTTCAGGTCTCATCTCGTGCATTTCAGTCACTACATCCAATTAGTGTGAATGTACCTTTAGGACAAAATAGTTTATGTAAAAAGAAAATACCCCCCCCCCCACCTTTAACAATGCAGACACTTTCACCCATTTCACACGTTCACATACTAACTGTCATCTCTTGGCGAGCTGTTCATCAACTCCCCGGAGAATACGAATAGACCACAGACAGGACCTCGACATTGCAACGACCATGCTTCACTTCCTGTGGCAACAGGTTATGCTCTTTGAGCTTCGGGGGTAACATGGTTCTGGACACATATCTGTAGATGTTACATCCCTGTGTTTCCATGAAACGTATTTCTGAGGGATTTTTTTTTTGCAAAGACAAATTTCATTTAACAAAAAACACTCATTCATTTTAAGCGAGCAGTGGGTAATGTTAGCTATGAATGATTAACCATGGATACCTGTTTCTCTGGCCCATTGACTATTTTCAGTGTGTGTAACCGTTTAACATCATGGTAATGTTTGGACATCCACAAACTAGCATACTAAACTTAACATTTGTTAGCAAATGGAGCATAACATCATTATAGATCGATTCACAAATCCAGGCTGGAGAAACACACAGACGCACAAAGGCTTGCACACAAAACATAACACACACAAACATGGCACACACACACACACACACACCCAAGCACAGTTCCTACAACTCCCCCACATGACTCTATAGGCTTCATGTTCCATCTCACCCACACACATCTCTCTCCATCTGAGAATCTTCTCTCCGATCTCCCGCCACGTCCCTCCACTTTTCCGTCTCCCCCATTTCTTATATATATATATATATATATATATATATATACACCTGGTGCAATAATGTGCACCAACTCTCGCCTTTTCAAAAACGTCCATCACAATAACTTCTTAACCTTTTCTCTCCTTACTAAAAGCCCCAATACTTGCCCCCCCCCCCCCCCCCCCCCCCCCCCCC
>JACXGK010007444.1:0-25298 GCA_016801125.1 Novumbra hubbsi | reverse complement strand
TAGTATCTACAACATCTAGTACATGTAGTATCTACAACATCTAGTACATGTAGTATCTACAACATCTAGTACATGTAGTATCTACAACATCTAGTACATGTAGTATCTACAACATCTAGTACATGTAGTATCTACAACATCTAGTACATATAGTATCTACAACATCTAGTACATATAGTATCTACAACATCTAGTACATGTAGTATCTACAACATCTAGTACATGTAGTATCTACAACATCTAGTACATGTAGTATCTACAACATCTAGTACATATAGTATCTACAACATCCAGCGGATGTCTGAGAATGCAACCATCAGAAGGCCACTGCCAAGAAACATCTGATCACGTAGTGTCTGTGTTTATGTGTCTGTCCGTGTGAATGTGTGTGTCTGTTTGTATTTGTGTGTCTGTGTGTGCATACTGTATCTGTACAGACATGCAAGAGGGCATATGTTAGTGTTTATCAGTCATCCTATTGTCTCCCTGGGTTATGCCCGGTGCCTTGAGGCCAGCCTACAGCGTGTGTGTGTGTGTGTGTGTGTTACGTAAGGGGAGCTGTCAGTCTGTCGTCTCTGGCTCCACAGTGTCACACAGAGAGAAGAGCAGTCTGGGTACATTTAGGTCAATCACTTCTCTTGATCTGCCAGGGATGTCACCTATCTCTCAGTCAGAAGGAAAGTGACATTAACATATGGACCGAATTCACAGTCTACACTCATGTCTCTGGACAGGTTTGTCTGAAGGATTCAAAGGACAGATACTGAGTTGCACTGCAGTAGGACTTCAGATTTTACTCAAAAACTCACACTTGAAAACAACTTGAAACCTTAATCCTTACCCTAACCGATTTAGAATTGTATTTCAACTGAGTTATTTCAGAGCTGTAATCTCCGCCCACTTTACTGAGTAAACACTTCACTTTCATTCCTGCCTTCAGGGCAGGTCTGTCTCCAAGACAGAAACTTCACAATGTTCACACAAACAGGGCAGTCTCCAAGACAGAAACTCCACAGTGTTTAGACAAACAGGTTTGTCTCCCCAGGACAGAAACTCGCAATGTTCACACAAACATATCTGTCTCCAAGACAGGAACTCTGCAGTGTTCACACAAACAGGTCTGTCTCAAAGACAGGAACTCCACAATGTTCACACAAACAGGTATGTCTCCAAGACAGGAACTCCACAATGTTCACACAAAGCAGGTCTGTCTCCATGACAGGCTCTCTACAATGTTCACACAAACAGGTCTGTCACCATGACAGGAACTCTACAATGTTCACACAAACAGGTCTGTCTCCAAGACAGGAACTCTACAATGTTCACACAAACAGGTCTGTCACCATGAAAGGAACTCTACAATGTTCACACAAACAGGTCTATCACCATGACAGAACTCTAAAATGTTCACACAAACAGGTCTGTCTCCAATACAGGAACTCTAAAATGTTCACACAAACAGGTCTGTCTCCATAACAGGAACTCTAAAATGTTCACACAAACAGGTCTGTCTCCAATACAGGAACTCTAAAATGTTCACACAAACAGGTCTGTCTCCATAACAGGAACTCTACAATGTTAACACAAACATCTGGGATGATTATAATGTGTCCACATAAATGAAACATGAATTAAGCTTTTGACAAAAAACATTTAAAACAAAGCATGTTTATATGAATGTCTTTACTTCAATTAGTTTATGATACATTTTGTTTCTCTACATGTTCAAAGTATATTAATGCATTAAACTGTTTTTTACAATTTCACTGGTGAACAGTCCTTTCCCATAAGGTATCAATGCAGGGAACCATACAAACAGGTGAATTGGAAGCATGGGGCTCAATAGTCCTGGTGTGAATAGTTTGAGACAATGAATGAAATGTTTATCTTAAAACAGTGAAAGTAGTAACGTTGCCTGGAAATGGCAAATGACTGGAATACCTTTGCATAAATACCTATTCTCCTCCCCAGGCAATGGTCAGCGATTCTGACTGATCCATGCTGAATCCCTAATGGATCCTCTTCTCTGCTCTAGGTATTCCATTTGTGCATTGACGCATGTCTCCACTTTGCACAAGTGTCCCTAAACTGAGGGGAATAGAAATCATCAAGAGTGCAGAGGCTAATTAGACCCTCCAGTGACGCCTTCCATGTGACCGTGCTACCAAGCAGGCTTCATGAGCCAAGGGGAATCCCATGAGGCACCACATTACGTTTTATGTGCAATTTCACACAAAATAATGAATAGGCATAATTAATTACATGACATAGGCACTTATGTCTAATTTTGAGACTTGACAAATGTCAAAGGCAAAATATCTTCTCAATTAAATGTGTAATTGCAAATGAGGTTTATTCCTTCTAGAATGACAGGAGGGATTTGTTGATTTGAATTTCATGCTAGTTTTATTAATTGAGAGAGGAAAATGAATTGTATCATTCAAGTCACAAGTGCGTCCTAGGGCATTTCTCAATCCCGTCCCACACTCCGGAAGTCTGTTGTTCCTCAGCCATAAATGGACAATGGAATGCTATCCAATCAAGTGTGTTTGGCAGAGAGGCTGGGTTGGGATTCATAGATTGCTGGATGATAATAAACACATTTTCTGTGTAATTAGTCTCATTTTAGTTTAGTGACCTTCGCATTTTGGGATTATAGAAATCACAACTCAAGGGACATCTGACTGTCATATAGGAGCTAAATATTTTCCATTCCATTTTAGCAGAGGGAAAAACAGTGGTGAGTGTATACATTTTGTATTGCCCCTTGGGGGAATCAAATCCACAACCCTGGTGCTGAAGGCACTTTGCTCTACCAACCAACCAACCACATGGAACCTCTATACGCTCCCTCTCTTTTTTCTTGTGAGGGCGACAAAAAGGCCATTGTTAGTGGGGTAGTTAAGATTTGCACATATGGAGCATGAGAGACGCACTACATATGTCCCTATGAGGGGGAGATGACGCTTAATAAAGGGATCATCCAAATAATACATTTACCTTACTGGCCCTTATCTTACCTCATCTCCCAGGTGACCTACAGGTTAATGTTACCTTGTAAGACTCCATTTTTGTTCAGTAGTAGAGTAGACCTAGAGTTTTCACACAATCCTTATGTCAGGGTGCTCATTTGGACCACCCAAGCAGAGCTTGTTATCAACGTGGGTGCAATGCACATGCCTCTAATTCCGCAGAGAGAAAAATGCAGTGATTTATTTTCATCAAGCGAGCTCATCTCTTACAGTAGGTGCTGTGCCAACACATAACAATTAACACAGATTGGAAACAAGTCATTTACATGCTAATGGTCCCCTGACACCCGTTTCAATCTGATGCCGGGAAGCTCTCAAAGGCAAACCGGTCAAATGTGTCGTTCATAAATCTTCAGGTAAACCTATGAGCAACCACCTACAGTACACCGTCTTTGACAGGGCTATTCACTGCCCGTATGGGGGGCCAAACTAAAACCGAGGTTTTGACCTCTGGGCCACTATAACGCCACATCGCCCATCATTCACAGATCAATCTCAACCATGGACACGATCGTGAAGAATGTAATCCAAAAATATATACACTGTGTGAGGTAGTTCGTTTATTAGTCTACTGCAAGAGAACACTAAATGCTGCAGAAAGAGCTAGATCAGCGAGCGTCTTCAAATGTCTAATTGAGATAGACGTTATTATTCATTCTGCCCCTAATAAACAACCACCAAATTCATGAATCAACTTATGACTTTTATTGGTGTTAGATAAGCATAATAATGACAGAGAAAATGTTTAAACAATTGCAACTTATAAATATAACTACTGGAAATCACTCCTTGCCAAAGGCAACATGAACAAAACCATAGTTGTGCCTCTCACTCATGATTTAGTGTAAAGCAGTGCCTATGACAAGGGAAACGGCCACAAAGCCAAATGGGAAAACAATGTACTAAACTGTATACATTTGAATTGGAATACTGCCAGCATTTATGTTTAAAAGGTAAGCTTACCTGATGTATGTTTGATTCATGTTCTAATTGGCAACAAGAGAATGCATCCTCTGTCTTAGCTACCAAAATCATTATGTTGTGCAGGACTTGAAATAAGGTTTACTCCTTATTTAAATATTTGTATTTAATATTTTATATCATTTTGTACATTCTGAATATATGTATACTGAATACTTTTTTAAAATGAATTTCATGGGTAAATCCATTTATGGCCTTGCCCAAATCAGATGAAGATGTCTACTGCGTGTTTGTGGATCCTATCTCTTTGTCAACATGCCTCTGTGTCTCTTCCAGCAGAGGGCGCTACAAGATCAGATTCACACCGCGCACGGCAAGTCCTGTCTCCCGGAGAAATATGCTCACTGGGGTAGCAGCATAATGAGAACATGTCTTTATTCCCTCATCTTTCATGCTGTGACAAGCAGAACTTTGGGTTGCCATGGTGCTAGAAAAAAAATACATAATTAAAAGCCCCAGAAATGGTGTTAGTCTGACTCATTGCATGTCTGTCTGCAGATGAATGAGAATGTAAGATGTTTCCTTGAAGGCAAATCAAAGGCATGATTTTATAATACGTGTACGCATGTAACTACTGTATATGATGCATGACTATAGGGAGATGGAATACATTTATTCATACTGTATTAAAAAATACTATTGAGTGTAGCTGAAGGTGTGTGTACGTCTGTGCATGTGGGTATCCCCTCTGTGATATAAACACCAACCGGTGTGTGTAAAGAATGACTCACCGTCCCTGCTAAAAAGACATGGAGCAGATGAGCAAATTAGCAGACGTGCCTTCTCAGCCTGTCAGTCACACTGGCGTCGCAGATGGGCTATCGCAACCCCAACATCACCCTCCGTGGGGACCGCAACTCCCAGTTACAGACTAACACTAGCGCCGCGAAGGGTTCTCCGACAGAGCAGATGGAAATTACATGAACGTGGCAGAAGCGAACACTAATTCTAAGTGTCAGAGGGGTGTGTTTGTTCCACGAAGCAGAACGTTGAAGGTAACCGTGTGCTGAACACCGGCCCAGGGTTAAACCGAGAGCACTGAGGGTACAGCTTGTCCGGCAACCTGTCATCATACATAGCTCATACGCAAGTCACCATTTCCTGCCTGTTCTTTACCTCAGAAAGCCCATATAACCTTCGCTTAGCTAGAAGGCATCAGCCGAAAGCTGATGCAACATCTCGGGCTAGTGATGGAGCGGCCACGGGGAGGGGAGGGAAACGGCTGCTCTAAATAAGCAGCAGTGTTCTGAATGTCTCCGGGACATGCTGGTAGCTACAGGTCAGTAGGGGCCAGCGCTGAGGAAGCCAGCCCCCAGGAGGGAGGACCTCAGGCTGCGGGAGATGGCTTGAGTAGCAACAGGGTCAGCCAAGGACAAAGGGAGGGCTGGCTCTCTGACTCTTCACCGCTGTGTGGACGAGTGCCTTTCTTTCATTTCAAACGTCCCCAAAATAACGAGCCATCAGGAAGACGGTTATCGTAGCATTTCAATTAGCCTAATTAAAGGAAGGACAGCAAGACGCTGAAGTGAACAGCTAACGGTACTCTACGTGAGTGTCGGTGCTCATGTGTGCAAACGTCTGTCTGTGGCGGTGTGTGTGCATCTGTGAGTGTAGATGATATAAATGGTACGACGTAAAGGTAGTGCGTGTGTTTGTGTATGCATGTGTGTGCGCGTTTGTGTAGATGATGTAAATGTTATGACGTAAAGGTAATGTGTGTGTTTTGTGCACACGTGTGTGTGCATGCGCGTGTGTGTAGATTATGTAAATGTTATGACGTAAAGGTGGTGCGTGTATGTTGTGTATGTTGTGTATGTTGTGTATGTTGTGTATGCTGTGTATGCGTGTGCGTGCGCATCTTAGCCTCAGTGCGTATATAAGTGTTTGAAAGTCGCTTTTTGCAACAACAGTCAGATTAGAAAACCAACCCTCTGGCTGGCAGATCCCAGAACAGAGTCTGCAGTTTACTCCTGTTTAACAAACACCATCTACCTCAATCTGATCCAGGAATAGTTAGTGGACACGACGGTTTCACCGAGCTCCAGACTGAACCCCACTAAGGCCAGCCTGACATCGGGGCAGGAGTGTCCGGCAGGGAGAGAGTTAACTTCAGCATCTCCTCTGCTCTGACCGCCAGAGCCAGATGGCCATGTACAACACATGAGCTTACACAGCTCCCTCTGCTGGAGCTACTACACACACACACGCACACACAAACACACTGAAACGCTTACACCCACGGGCACTTACACACACTTGGACACACGTGCTCACAGATGCCCGACGATTGAGCACGAACACCCGCGCACGCATACAGACACACACTCAGCTTCAGCTTCAGACAGAGGCAGACACACGCACACACACATGCTCATTAACATCACACACATGCACTAGCACATTTACTACAGTCTTTTTTCCACGGTTTCCTGGTCATCTCTGCTGTCATTAGTCATCCCTCTCCTCCTTTCTGTTTTGTTTCTTCTCGTGTCCCTGCGCTCCTCGTTTTAGTCTGATGGTCAGAGTTAATAGTCTGCTGTCTAATTACTGTTCATTAGCTTGAGTAACCAAACATGGAAAACAGCAACAAATCCTCCTCTCTCTCTCTCTCTCTCTCTCTCCATCTTTCTGATCTCTTCCCAGTCCCTCATTCCCCCCGCTCTGTCATTCTGTCCATCTCCCACCACACAGGCTCCAGTCATCTGTTCATCCCACTGTGTTTTCGGGGGGACCCTTCCCTCCCCCTACCCAGCACGTTGGCATTTTGCCAGAGTCCGTTTGTTTGGGTTGCCCCCGGCCAGTAGTCCTGGCCCAACCCACCAGCTAACACCCACTCCCCTTTCAATCAGCCTTAGAAAAACCGCTGGAGTTTAATTCCTTTCTCAGAGTGAAGTGCTTTACTGGCATGGTCGTCAAATCCATACAGAAAGAGTGCATCAAGCTTGAAAATGGACATCTGAACGGCGAGCCAGCCTGGCCGAAGCGACGTGATATACGGAGCGCCGGGGAAAACAGGCCTATACCAACAGAAAGGCTGTGGCTGTTTCTGCCATTGATACTTGTCTACCGGGCATGAGAAATGGCCATCCTGTAAACAAGGGAGGTATCATTTCACAAACACACACACACACACATACGTATATACATTTTAGCCACGTAAACACTTTGAGAAACACATAGAGTTTGGAAATTGGAAGTGGTGTTGGGATTGTGAAGTTTGGTTATTGGTTTGAAATGTGCTGAACTGCAGAAATGTTAGGTGTTGTTTATTATGCAAATCCAGGATGGGAGCTTCGAGGTTCGGGTGACATATCTAATCACAGAAGGATCTCTGTACTGTATGCGAATGCCGACTTCCATATTGGAACGCAGCCTAAGTGCAGCAACTACATACAATAAACGGACAAATATTTTCTATTGGAACATGGGAAGAAGCAGAATCTTGTGGTTCTGTTCTGTTTGTTTTTCAAACACTTTGGAACGTTCAATTGAAAGGAATTCAAGGTGCTGTGCTCAGAAACCAGGATGAAAGTGGGTCAGAGGTTGGATGTGAACTATTACTATTCAAATATGTCCTGTAAATGCATCACCCCTAAGGGGGTTCTGGTATCTGACCCGGGATAACAGTTATTTGACCGAGATGTTTGGCGCCTGCATTTGTTTTAGAACCCGGCTGTGAAGTAGGCTAAAAACGTCGCTTAAGTAAGCATTTGTAGCAATGAGCACGATTCAAAGTCAAAGTTTTCATATACAATTCATTGCTTTTGGCAGAAACACTTGGGACGCAAAAATACATATTTATTGAAAAATTGGATTTCTGTTATATTTTTCTGGACAATGATACAGCCAGGAGCTGTGCATGTTGCTCGTTAAATCAGCTTCCAGTGCAGTAGCGGGCCGGCACAGTCCTGGTCCCATGCTAGCCAGAGAGCCAGTGCAATCCTGTCCTACAACCACAGTTCAAGGCTGTGGGCTGATCCTGTTGTTAGGCCAGCTAACAATACAACCAATAACCAGGCACCGGGCTGGCCAACCTGCATCCACGCCTGAACTCTGTCAACAACGTCCCGTCCCGACATGCTCATCAGATGGCGAGAAGCCAATCTTGTGAACTGCCTGTTCCGTCCTGAGTTGAAGGGCCGGATGGTGCAGTTGGTTCACTCGTGTCTCTCACAAGTCTTCGAGACGATCACGCCAGGAACACAACACTTACACACGCGCAGAACGGATCTGAGTTTTTCTGGATTCTTTTGAATCGAGACCTTCCTTTGAAATGTGACCGCTGTACATCAGAAAGCCTTCTTCTAAGGACATTAACACAGGAGAAGATGAAGACCGCAGAGATGAACCGAATAAAATGCTGGAAGGAGGAGGGGGGGAGGCAGAAAAGGGAGTGAGAGAGTAAATGGGTGACAACCAAGACCAAAGAACGAGTGTAGGAGTGAGAGAGGGGCCTCGCACTAAGGAAATTAAAAGCTAGGGAAGTAGAAAGAGAGGTGTAGGCGACTAGCCCTGAGAGATGGTAGTCATGGCAACGTGGAAATGAAAGAATGAGGGATGAATAGAAAGACTTGACATAAAAACATAGCAGGCTAATTAGATCACACACAAAGTGCAAAGCAGTTGCTGTATGGCAGGAGTGCAGTCCGTTCCCTAAACATAGACCTAAGTCCCAACTCGTTAGTGCTCTATTCTCAATCTGAGTCCCAAGTCCTTCATGTTCCAATCTCGATCTGAGCCATGTGTCCTTTGGCAGTGCTGAATACTGAGGTCCACATATGTTTTTACTCTTAATATTAATTTCAGTGTAAACATTTTTAAATCTTGCACATTTGTATGGCTAGTAAATAACACTATCCAACAACTGACTACTACACATTGGACTCCTTAGATTTAAGGTTTGTTTACCGATACCTAATTGTATTTTTTGGGCTGCGACGATACAGCCGGGACCGCACAGTTGGGACCGCACAGTTGGGACCACACAGTTGGGACCACACAGCTGGGATTGCACAGTTGGGACCGCACAGTTGGGACCACACAGTTGGAACCGCAGTTGGGACCACACAGTTGGAACCGCACAGTTGGGACCACACAGCTGGGACCGCACAGTTGGGACCACACAGCTGGGACCGCACAGTTGGGACCACACAGTTGGGATCACTCTGCACCCAGGGTACAGCGTCAGGGACCAAAATGACACACCCCACCCAAACCTTCAACATGTCAATAAAGAGGTCTTGAGAAAAAGAATGAACAGACTATAGATCCTTCTACGAGGATGTGTGGGAATACGATCAATGAAGCCAGTAAGTCACGGCGTGTCTGTGTGTTCACACTAGAGGGGCCATGTTAGTCATTTTGACTCTTGATTTAAAATTGATATATTTTAATGTGTCCCGAATGGCAGTAAGCCACTGACCTGCAACAACAACTACTGCAACCTTAATTGTGACATTTATTTATTTGCCATATATGTTTACAGCTAGGCTGTCTGTGAAAACATTTTCATTCACCAATGACCTGGAGAATACCGAGCCTGTATGAGACCATTTCCAGGCAGGGAAGATAACATGGCCAGGATGGTATGATGACCAGATTAGACACTTTACCATGACACCAGGGTTAAAACCCATACTGTTACAGTCATTAGACACCACAGACCTTCAGGACACACATTTGACATCCTATCCAATAAACAGCACGCTACGCTGAGAGATGTTGAAATTTAGACAAGAGGGGGAAGTGTGCCCCCTACTGACCTCTCAAAACCACTCCCAGTAGTGTTTGGCCTCCCATCCAGGGACTGACATTGCTTCAGAGACGAACCAGCAGTGAAATCCAGGTTGATGTCCTGGTGGCGAACTGACAGGGCCTGGGAATAAAGCTCGTCCCAGGTATGTGCTACAAAGTGTGGCCACGTTGGCGTCACGCTCCAGCATCTCCAGGGGCCTCCAGCATGTTCATTCTGGCGTTAACTTCCTGGTTGACCGAGCGGTGTAATGAGAAGACAGGTCGGGCATGTATTTTGTTTATGAAATGTTCTATACACAATTCTTTTTTAAATAATGACCGTTGCAAGGTCTTGAGGACGCCTTGTAATATAAGTTATTGGCTAATGTTGTGTGTGCAGGTTTGCATGCCTTTTGAACCCAACATCCAAATATTTCTTTGCTACAAGCAGGGTCCACAATGGGTAGATTTACCAGCCAGACACATTTTTTTTTTATTGTTTTAATGTCATCTTGGTATTCTATGCAATTCTCAATCAATTAGTGTGCAGTAATAATGATAGTAATATTAACTGTATGCAGGAATATTGATTCAACTGTATCACATTAGAATAAATAAATTCAGTAGTAGGCCTATTCACATTAAATTGCAAAAAGGATAATTATTATAATAAGGACTTAATATTATTATAAAATAATAAAATATGAATAAATATGAATCCTTAGCTAAAAAGTAAAAAAGCTAAAAGTAAGGAATATTACAGTGGCCAATAAGATAAAAAAACTATTAAACGAAAATAAGCATGTGGATAACGTGATCTTTGGTGGGTACTGTGTAATATTTTATATTATAAAACACAACATGTTAATTCAACTCCAAATCCAAATAGGGTCTCGCTTTCTTGACAATTTTAAGTTAAAGTTTTAGCTACTGTGTCACAAAAACAATTTGTTGGATGACTGACGCAATTAATGTTACGTACTACGCACGAGCACGACACATCCAGTGCGGCAGATCCAGCAGATTGAAGAGACAGCAAGCCAGCTGCTTTATCTAGCCCCGTGTGGTGTGTAGTTTCCATAATTTACTCACCAAAGACAACGTTTACCCGCATTTGGCAAATGGCGAGTGCTAATTTTGGACCCTGGCTACAAGCATTTGAGATCCGAATTTTTGAATAAAATCTAAATACCCCAGACAGTATATGAGGCTTGACTCCTAGTAAATGGTCAATAAGGACATACATTATTTAAACGTTGAGTTCATGTCAGAGTATGTTGGAACCTACACATATTGTGTTGTATATCTTCACAGCTCTCATTCAATACGCATGTTGGCATGCTTCAGTTCAATCCAGATTGCTGCCGGGTATCCCCTCATAAAAACGATGATCCAGCCAATTTAATTCAATTACAGTGACGTAGTCTATAGGCTTGCCTTTAACAAGCTCCTCAATAAATTAGAAGTAATTTCCAACACTGCCGTCTGCATTGTCACTCACACTCCCTTCAACACTTATCACTCTGACCATTACTCTCTGCTTCCCAACCAATATGTCACTCTGGTCTCTCCATAACCCTACACTTCCAACTAGCCCTAATATGTTTCAGTTCCCCACTGCCAATGATTGGGGTGGCCCGCAGTAGACCCTTAAGCTTGACACCTTCATCGCATCGGACATATACTTAAAAATAGGTAAATAAGCATCTATACGATCAACGCACCTTCTAAAACTAAACTTACCCGTGTATGCCTTGTTGTGTTTAATGCTATTTGTAGTTTACTTACTGTTCCCAAGACTGAAGTGTTTATTTGTTTCCTACATTATTTGTTTCTTACATTATTGGCCAGGTAGTCACAAAAAATGAGTGTTCTCAGTTAACCTGTTATATACAAAAGCCCTTCATAAGTACATAAAGTCAAAATCCACCCCCCCAATTTCAACCCCCATAAGTATTGGGACATTTTTCTCATAGGAAAATGTTTCAAATTAATCAGGTGTTTCCTGGTATACTGATTATTCACATATAAAAGAGCTGTAAATGTGTATTCTCAGATCTATCCTTTGCCTTTGGAGTCTGTGTTTGGTGTCTGTAGGCATAATACAACATGATGAGTACTTTTGGGAGCTGTCTATGAATTTGCAAGCCATTTGGATGCTAAAAGAATATTTTTACTAAATTGGAACCATGGCACATGAGCTTGGCATAGCCAAATCAACAGTTTGGAAAGTCCTGAAAAATAGAAGGAAAACAACAGCAGCTGATGAAAAATGACCAGAGCTGTGAAAAACAACCCAAAATAAGTGCCAGTTAAAGTGTTTGAAGAAGATTACGGCAGCAGAATTACAAAGCCTACACTGCAAGATGCAAGCCTCTGATCAGCACCAAAAACAAAAAGGACAAATTAGAATTTGCTAAAAGTTACAAAGATCAGCCAGTACAGATTTGGAACAGTTTTAAAGGACAAATCAGTAGTGGGAAGACTAAATGAAAAAACAATTAACTGCAGATTATTCAAAGCATAACACCAGACCTTTAAAGCAATCTGGAGGTAGTGTCATGGTAAATACTGAATAATAAACTATTAATAATAGTTTATTTATTAATACCCGGTCTGGGACAAAATGCTCTGCTGATAAAGTGAGAAAACAAAACAAAAAATCCTAGGGGAATCTGTCTGGCCCTAGTATGTGACCACTCTGGGGTTGTACTGGTTTGTTTGATTTCTCAGTGTTCTGGAAGTCAGAATCCTCTTGATTCAGGGAGGGGAAAGAACACTAATCCAAGTCTTTTCATACCAAGTCGTTGGTATGAACTAAGGATTCAATTAATTGAAGCTAAGAGAGTCTGATTATGTTCTCATTTTAAGACAATTATTTGGTTGTTTCTCTGTATTAGAATTTGTCTATACAGTTTAGCCAATTGTGCCCTGTTATATCTTTTTCTGGATGCCTAATATAAATCGATACTTCCCATCCATCTACTTAAGACTTTCCCGCAGCAGTGTCTCCACTGTCGGTAGTTTCAAAGAAAGACTTGATTATGGCTTCCAGATATTCACAGAAAGCTTGTTCTGTGAGGATCTGAGGATTGCGCTTGGATGCCTTCTTCAACCAGTCCAATATCCTCCAGTCTCAAGGACAATTTAAAAAGGCTGACTAAATGGTAGGTGCATGGTGTTTGTTAATGGATTAATATCCAAGTTCTCGTTTAGCATGCAATTATTATCCCATCTGATCACCATATTAGCCTGAAAGATACCTGGGGATTCTCAGGGATTTTTCTAAAGATGTTTTCAGACTCTATCAAGATGTTTTGTGTTGAAATTTTATGGACTGGTTCAAGCAGTTCACATTCCAGAAAATGACGTAAAGCCCTGCCCTCATTTGCATTGTTTTTTATCTAGCATGAAAACAACTATTTATGAGTAAGGAGATATTAAACATCTCTAGTGCCACACATATTGCTGCACCACCAGCACCATCACCTTATACCCCCGCCCCCGAATCTATCCTGCCACCCTCTGTGCAAACAAACGCCTAAAATACGTAAATGACACAGAATTATTGCTCTCACACACAGCCGATAGTACACTCTGATGAGGGGGAGGAAACAACCTAAGATTAACCAAACAAAACAGTTTTGATCCCACTTTGGATTCTTGTAAACCCTGCACTGGGATTCTTGTAACCGCCGCACTGAGATTCTTGTAAACCCTGCACTGGGATTCTTGTAAACGTCGCACTGGGATTCTTGTAAACCCTGCACTGGGATTCTTGTAAACCCCGCACTGGGATTCTTGTAAACCCCGCACTGGGATTCTTGTAAACCCTGCACTGGGATTCTTGTAAACCCTGCACTGGGATTCTTGTAAACCCCGCACTGGGATTCTTGTAAACCCTGCACTGGGATTCTTGTAAACCCCGCACTGGGATTCTTGTAAACCACGCACTGGGATTCTTGTAAACCCTGCACTGGGATTCTTGTAAACCCCGCACTGGGGTGACTCAATGGGGGAATCAAACCACCCAGGGTGGTTTACAAATACTAAGAGCATCCCGATCGGCTGCATTGTGTCCTGTTAGGGAAGCTACTCTGCACATGATGGCAAGGCGATACAGCAGGTAGTTAAGATGGCCCAGTACATCACTGGGGCCAAGTGCCCAACCATCCAGGACATCTATCTTAGGCAGTGCCTGATGAAAGCCTGCAGCATTGTTGTTAAGAGTCAGAAGGAGGTGTTATTGCCAATCCTCACAGCCTCAAGTCTGCCCGACAGAAATTCCATAATCCAATTGCACAGTGTGCTGTCCAGACCCAGTGCTCTCAGCTTTTTGACGAGTTTGGATGGGAACATTTTTGTTGAATGCTGAACTGTAGTAGAAGAACAGAATTCTCACAGAGATGTTTCTCTGGTGTGCTATGGATGTGAATGGTGGCGGGAAAAGGGCAGTAGACAAATTGGAGTGGGCCCGGTAATCCTGGCAATCTACAGTAACATAAAATCCTATTTTATTGTTTGAAATAACAGCGTTGTTGTATTCTTATTGATATTGATGGAATCCAAAATACTTTTTCCAATAACGTTAATGACATTGATTTATTAAACTTGTGAAACATTTGAGACAAAATGAAACGGGGGTCCAAATGAGGCTGACCTTTCTAGTGTTAAAGAGGCAGAGAAGTGTCGTGCCAGTGCTTGTTCTAAAAGCAACACGGTCTCGGTTTGGACAGGCTTTTAGTTTTGCTCTACTCAGTCACAATTGCCTCATCTCTTTTCTCTTCAACTCTTCTTCAAGTCTTCCCACCTACTTCTTCCATATACTCTATCTTTTTCTGACCTGTCTTTTCATATTCCCCCATCCCTCTTTCACCCTATATCACCCTTGTCCCCTCGCATCCCATCTCAGTCGCTCCCTAATGCTCTGCCTCTCTCGCTCTGTGTGCTCTGCAGTGACAGTTAACAGAGGCAGCTGTTTACACTCATTTATACGTCAATCATGCCATGCTCCGGGGTTGTCCACCCGGCCTCTCTCTCCGTCCACCATCACCCGTGTTTCCTCTCTGGGGTCTCATGCCTTATTCATTATGATGTCTTGGATTGTTTAGCATGCATTCCATGACCAACAATGGTAGATACTTCAGTCCTATTAACCAATGCTGTAATGTTTACTGTCCCTATTATCAGTATTGGCCAAGAGCATAGTGTGCTCTATTATTTAGCTAGTCGTCCGTAGGATGCAGTACTGTAATTTGAACATATTACTCTGTACTGTGTAAAGTGGTACTGCTAAAGCCATTACTTAATTTGACACTGTACTGTGTATTGCACTGTTTTAATGGGTATATATAACTGCAAGCAACACAATGTGCTACATTTGCCGCTGACATGAAAGGATTGATTATGTAAAGGGGGGTCTCATCATTGTGTCCTGAAGGTTGGATATCCGTTCATCATTATACATTGTACATCATGGCACAACAAGCTGCTTTATACATTTATTAAAATGTAATGTTAATTCTTAATGTATGCAATAATGTGTAAAATGATCTAAAATATTATTTCTAAAAACAGGGCTTTAAAAGGATTCACTAAATCATTTACAATTTATTTGTTATAACTATCACAATCATCTGACATCTTAAGCAAAACATTACATTTTTAATGGTAGCCCCATGTAGTTTATTATTCTGACTCATGAATTCTTCAGGCTTTTATAGTGAACTGCTGCATACTGCTTACCTGTAACTTAATAAGATGCTGTACTTTAATACTCTTTAATACCTTTTACTCAATATGATTTTGTACTGTATATTGCTATTACTCAGTAGGATTATGTACTTTAATACTGTTCACCTACTGTATTACTCAACATAATGTTGTACTGTATATTGCCATTTCTCAATAGTATGTTGTACAGGATATTATTTGCTTTTTTGAACTATTGTTGCAATCCGGACCCAACATGTTTTCATTATTAGTGGTAGTCCACTCAATTTCTACTGACATTCAATCAATCAATAAAGTTGTCACAAGGGCTTTTACAGACCCCCATCCTGAAACCCCAAAGAGCAAGCAATACTGTACCATCCTCCCTGTGTTGGGGTACCCACAGTATCCTATCTGACATCCACTCAAGATGGCATATTCTTCCTGCACAGGTCCTAGATGAGTAGGCTTGTCCGATAATTAATGTCAAATGATACAGTAGCTTGAAATGCTGAGCTGTGATTTATGGTGCCTATCCTAGAGGATATCTGACCTGCTATGGACAATAATTCAACTAACAATTTGAAAATCTTGTTGATAGTGTACGTTTCCAACTAAAGAACAATACACTTTGTTACTTTAAAGACATTTGGAACTGGAACAAACCATAAAGCCTACATCGTGTCTCACGGCTGGAAAGGTTGACACACAGAAAAGGAAATGATCACGACACCACGATTTCATCCTAACGAGGTGCGGCGTGTTATCACTGGGGGCACTCGTCCGGTCTCCATGGCACATAAGCCGTGTCCCTTTGGCGGTGGGCCGAGACACAGTGGTCCCCATCGCACCATCCGTTTCCTCGCCTCTAGTAACACCCCTCTTCTCCTCCTCACACCATCTACCTTCCCCTCCCCGTGCTCTACTCTCCCCTCTCTACCCTACATATAGCCTACATCAGTATGTATTTAGCACTGGTAGCGCTATATAGTCAGCAGGCAGAGACGTAGCCCGCTTAGTATTCTGAGCACAGGGAAAGAGAGGGAGGGGAGAGTGACAGAGAAAAAACGAGGGTGAGAAGACTGAGAAATACATTCCAAGAAAAGAGGAAAGAGGGAGAGGGGAGTGGAGAGGTATATTTTTCATTTCTCCCTCTCAGTCTACCCCAACGCTTCATTCTTCACTCCCAGGTGCAGTATTTGAGCTCGTTTTCCTTTCTTATAGCGAGAGGGCAGAATGTTCATTTAGACGCGTCGCATCTGTAAAAAAGGCTAGTGTTTGGATGAAAGAGGCTTGAGGAGAGTAGTCTCGGATGCAAGAAAGGTATGACATTTCATTGTTATACTAATACACGATTCTTGTGTGTCGTTAACTAGGTTACAACTCACCGTAATATCCAGTGTGTTCTTGTGTCACGTATGTAGCTGTGCCACCTAACTGTCGGTCCGGTTCAGAGATTACATTACATTTGGTACATATTTCTGTAGTGTTTTGCAAATGCAAATTCTACGTTAGGTATTGACCATTGGGTCGAGCGTTCATATGCCTGTATCCCATAGCTTAGAGCATATGGGAAACAAGAATGTAGGCTACGCTGTGGGTTAGCTCTGTGTAGTGTGTATAGGATGTATATAGGTTTATATGTATGTCGGGATGAAGCGCCATTGCCCTCTGATGAATCTAACTTTTAAATGCGTTGCAATAGGCTGTAGGCAAAAAACAGAGACAGACACACACCCCTACACATACACACGCACACACACACACACACACGCACACACACATAGTCTAAGGCAGTGGAAACAGAAGCTGAAACATCCGTAATACTCCTCCACCCACACCCCCTTCACCCCACCCCTCTCCCCTCACTCCTCTACCCCGTCAAAGGCACGGGCTATGGCTTTATGAGACAGACGTTCGTGATTATGCAAATATTAATACGCTTATATGTTACCAAAGTCACAAGAGTAGTTAGGTTGACTCGCCGACCAAATGGAAGTGAAATTATGAAGGGAGCAGTACGCACATTGTCAGTCTGCGGTGACAGTGAGCTGTTCGGCTCTCCCTTTATGGATGTGCCGCTTCTTCTACCGCCCTTCCCCGGGAAGAGAGGGGCACCAGTATCCCAGGGTTCCTCACCGGCGCCTCAGCCTGCTGCTTGCTCTGTTTCCTGTGTGATGCTATGGATAATTTAGACCCTCGCAGGAGCAGGCCTGGAGCAGCCGACCGCTCAGCCAGGCAGCACAGCAGGCTTCAGCGCTTGTTTCTGTGTGTGCACGTGCGTGTGAGTGCGTGTCTGTGAGGGTATGTGTGAGAGTGTGTGTGAGTGTGCACGTGTGTGTGTGCGTGCGTGCGTGCGTGAGCTTGTGTATACCTGTGATTTTATTTCAGGATGTTTGAACATAAACAACCTATTAAAACCTCCATCGTTGTATAGTTTCACTAAAAGCTTGCTATGGGCTAATCCAGGCCAGCCTGGGGTACATTGAAGGCTGAGCATCAGGCCGAAGCTATTACCTTTAGTCAATAGGCATTAATATAAGGTATTCAATCTTGGCCTAGTGGATTTTCCCCATCTCACTCACAGCGAAACACAAGAGGCAATCTTGTTTGTTGCGGTAAAGGTATTTGGTAGTATCTATTTACCCATGTGCATCCGTTAGACACAGTGGGATGAGCATAGAACAGAGATCATATGGTTCAGAGAGACACCGTGCTGTGATGCACTGGCCTCCACAGGAAAGAGGTAAAGCAGAGGTTTGTGCCAGTGCTGGCCAACAGAGGTCATGACCTCTGTGTGAGTCATTGGTGGCCCTGTGCTCGGTGACTGCATGTCTGAAAGGATGAGTAAGGAGCTCCGAAGTGATAGTGCACTTATGATACATGTCCACAGAATACATCCAAACAGACAGCACAAGACAGAGGAGGCAAGGTGGTGGTGGTGTGATGGAAGGAGAGGACAGAATGGGAGAGGAAAGAGGAGGAAGAGAGGAGGGGATAGAGGAGAGGAGGTTAGAGGATGGTAGGATACTAAAGAGCACAAGAGATAAAAACGCTATGCTTATTTAGTGTTAGATAGTGAAAAAGATAAAATGATTTGTTATAAAATGCTGTGTGAAATGGAATACTTTGCACGCAGGAGAATATTCTATTGCTTTTTAATATACTAAATGGCAACATCTCGAAAGTAAATCTTTCCTCAGGTTAAAACTGAGTTAAGATGACTCCTAAGATTAAAGTAAACAAAAAGAGGTGAGGATCGTATTCAAAACTCAAAGCTGCTTCATTTAAACGTGTCTGAAACATCCCATTACCTTGAACTAATGGATTAACTCTGGTTGTGTTCTTCTTGCAGAATTTACAGTGTTTACTTTCCCTAAAACAAACCTTTATTGCTAATTTAAATGTTCTTTCTCACAAAAATAGATGGTCATTTTTTGGACAAACAGTTACTTTGTTAGATCTGCACAGGAATTCTGTTAAAAGGTACCAGCTAAGCCATTAGAAGGAAGCAGAAGCCAGGCACATGATACGATGAAACCCATCTGAAATTCTTAGCACTTTGATCAAAATCACTGCTTCTTTGGCAGTGAAAGGAATATTGAAGTGTCGCAAGAAACGTTGCTGTCTGAAATGATGGGATGTGGTATATTGCAAAAGACATGTTGACGTTACCATAATCTCAGTATAACAGTCCCCTTACAGTTGGTAATGTAGATTAATACCAGGTTGGACATAATGTTAAGATGTGAACTTGACTTTATTCTGTTGAGACATACTTTGTCAGGCTCAGGTTAGAAGATTCAGTAAAAAACGGTAGATATGCTCAGGCAAGTTTCTACATTCAATCCTGTCCTCTTAGGCTTTTCGGTTTTCCCAGGCAAACTTGCAATACCACTGAGATCCATTACACTCTCGGTAGAGAGCATCACATAGCACAGGTCCAGATTAAGCCTTACTATTAAATTCATCCTCACAACTACGAACAGGCATAGAATAAGCCCTCATAAAAAACAAGCCTCATCCATTGTAGCACTGGTCCAGAATAAGCCTCGATAACATCCAAGCCTCACTCATTATAATACTTTCTAGAAAAAGCCTTCATAACAAATACAACCCTCAGTCATTATATTACAGTTGCAGACTAAGCCAGCATTAAAGGAACTAACCTCACACATTATAGCATGATTCCAGAATAAGCCCTCATAATAAATACAAGCCTCATCGGTTATAGCACAAGTCCAGAACAAGCCCTCATAATAAATACAAGCCTTATCTGTTATAGCACAGGTCCAGAACAAGCCCTCATAGTAAATACAAGCCTCATCTGTTATAGCACAGGTACAGAACAAGCCCTCATAATAAATACAAGCCACATTTGTTATTGCACAGGTCCAGACCAAGCCCTGGTAATAATTACAAGACTCACCTGTTATAACATAGGTCCAAAACAAGCCTTCATAGTAAATTCAAGCCTCATCTGTTAGAACATAGGTCGAGAACATGCCCTAATAATTCATAATAACTACAAGCCTCATCTGTTATAGCACAGGTCCAGAACAAGCCTTCCTAATAAATACAAGACTCATCTGTTATAGGACGGGTCTGAAACAATTGCAGAACCAGGTGAAAAAGGAGAGGGAAGATCCGGTGGACTGTGGACAGTGAGCAGAAGTCATCAGAATGAAACTAGGTCTGCGAAAAAACCAGGGACAGCTAGGAGCGGCCAAGTGTCCTGAGGTGTGATCTAAGGGCCAAGGGTTCTATGATCCAACAGTACGCTAAAGATATTAGTGGGAGCATTTACAGTCATGTGAAAAACGGAAGTTGTTTAAAAAAAACACACATTCTTTGGATATAACAGTATTGACAGAAAATGGCAGAAGACAGAAGTTAGCCAGGCCTTGAGGCATCTAAGTAGCCCACAATGCCAGGATCTCTGTGCGTTGCAGTTGGTATGAGGTCTGAAGGCAAATTGTTCCTGTTTTGGTCTTTCCCCTTTAATCAGTCTCCTGATGGTGTTAGATAGGTATTTTACACATCCATATGGTTCAGACCAAACCAGTCCAAAGTTCTAATTTGAACGGAATACTCTGCTTACTGTATTGATTGTCTAACCATTTGGACCTGTTTTAGTGCAACTGATTCTTATTTAAGCTCATTCGAGTGATGGTAAAGATAGGGATGTAGTAACAGGTCAACATAAGCAAATCGCATTACTGTTTGTTTGAAATGCTTAAATGTTTTGAAGTAAACATTTTTGTGTGACACGTCGAATTGCTTTACAATTAACCAATGTATGTGGTTGGCTGCAATCACATATTTGAGTCTTCTTGGGTATGCCCCTACCAGCTTTGAGTCTTCTTGGCATACCTCTGCCGGTTTTGCATAACGGCATTTGGGCATTTACTCTCATTATTTTTTGTAGATTCTCTCAAGCTCTGTCAAACTGGATTGGGATTGTCCATGAACTGTGATACTTAGGAGTCCCTAGCAATGTTAAATTGGGTTCAAGCTTGGGCTTTGGCTGAGCCACAATTCACATACTCTTCCCAAAGCACTCCAGAATTATACTGGCTGTGTGCTTTTGGCTCGTTGTTGTGCTGAAAGAAGAATCTCTGCCCCATTTTGAGGACCTGTGTGCTCTGGATAAGGTTTTTTTAAGGACCTCCCAGTAATCTGCTCTATTCTTCCTTCCCTCAATTTTGACCAGTCACCCAGTCCCTGCCACAAAGAAGCATCTAGATAGAATTATTATCTTGCCACCATGCTTCATGTAAGGGATGGTATTTGCCAAGTGGGAAGTTTTAAAGAAGAATTTGACAGATGTCACACCTCAGGTCTGTTAGTTTGATTTTGGTCTCACCAGAAACGTGAATCTTTTTCCTTAAGATACCACTTGACCTTAAAGGCCTGATTGATGGGGCTCTGCACAGATGGTGGTCCTTTGACCAGGCACGTCTGCCTCAGTAACGTTTGGCTCATTGGCCAGCTTTAGCAAGAATCTGTGTTTTTGGAAACTTGCAGTGTTTTCCCCAAAAAATTGTAACCTTACATGGATCCATGTCTTGACACAATTGCATCTCAGATTTTCAATGAAAATAATAATGGTGTCTTTTAAACTTTGCTTTTGTCACATACTCTTCTATTTCCAGCTATTACAGCCTTGCAGACTCTTGGCATTCCAGTTAACAATTTGTGGAGATAATCTGAAGAGATTTAACCCCTTGCTTCCGGTATTACCTTGATGGGCACTTCTTACGATACGGTCAAGTTGCTCATCTGTCTAAAGAGATTTGGTGACTGTGCTGACCACCGCTTTATAGATACAATTCCAGCTGACTGCTTTTTGCTTAAGTTGTTCTTGCATAGTTTAGAGTTGTGCTTTGGGTCATTGTCCTGTTGTAGGAGGAAATGGTCTCAAATCAAGAGCCGCCCACAAGATGTGGAGTAAATTTTGTTATAGCTTTCTTTCTACAAGATCCTGTTTAATCTGTACAAATCTCCCTCTTCTTCACCACCAAGGCACCCTCAGACCCTCATTCCTTCCTTCACGTTTGACAGATGGCGTTGAGCACTCCTCCAACATCTTTTAATTTGGTCTGTGCCTGACGATTGTTTTTCATTGTGATCCAAACATCTGCAACCTAGATTCATCTGTCCATAACACTTTTTTTCCAATATCTCTCTGTCCATTGTCTATGTTTTTTTGCCCATCTTAATCTTTTCTTTTTATTGGCCCGGCTTTTTCTCTGCCACTCTGCATGGAAGGCCAGAATCCCAGAGTCTTCTCTTCACTGTTGACATTGAGACTGGTGTTTTGTGGCTACAATTTAATGAAACTTCCAGTTGAGGACCTGTGAGGCGTCAGGTTCTCATGGTAGACACTCAAGTATTGATCCTCTTGCTCAGTTGTGCACCGGGGCTTCCCACTCCTCTTTCTATTATGGTTAGTGGGTTCTGTGAAAGGAGTAGTACAAGATCTTCAGTTGTTTGCTTGAAATAGCCTTAATCAGCCTTCTCAGAACAAGAATAGACATATAAGTATCAGAAGAAAGTTCTTTGCTTCTATCCTTAGTTTGGCCTCAGTTAAAATTGCTGATGCTCCAGATACTCAACTAAAGAAGGCCAATTGTATTGCTTTTTTAATAAGCAGATCCGTTTTCAGTGGTGCTAACATAACGTTTTTAATGATCAATAGCATTTTAAAATGGTTAACTTGTATGTGCAAACACTACGTGCAATTGGAAAACAGGACTGATAGTTGCTGACAATATGCCTCTGTACTCCTATGCAGATATTCCATTAGAAATCAGCCGTTTCTAGCTACAATATTCATACAATATTCATTTACAACATAAACATGTCTTCACAAGTGAAATTTCTAAGTGACCCAAAACTTCTGAACAGCAGTGTGTGCATTGAGGACTGAGACAGCCTAGACTAACGCTACATAAAACAATAAAAGCCCTGTCTATTGCAGCACAAGTCCAGAATGTGCCCTCAACAAATACAAGCCTTTACCATTGGAGGTTCAAAAAAATACCACCTGGCCTGAGACCAGTGTTTTGTGGCACTTTCAATCTACATAAATCTTTACATTAATGGGGTTTAAGTTGATTGGACAGGGACATTAGTAACCATCCCGCATTGGCCAGTAGCCTGTGTTGTCCAACTATAATGTTAGTAGAGGCCTGGCTGCTCACTGCTGCCTGGGACAGCTTTAATGTTTTGACATTGGACCATCATCTTCCTGAAGTGAGTTCAAGAACGCACACTAACCTTTCCGGGAAACATACAGCTCAGCACAAATCGTTCTGCAGCAAGCCAACATCCAAGCTAACTGAACATATCCAGGTTACTGTAGTTACTCATCCATGCCTTAGATACATGGGAAGCCA
Source organism: Novumbra hubbsi (assembly GCA_016801125.1). Classification (NCBI taxonomy): domain Eukaryota; kingdom Metazoa; phylum Chordata; class Actinopteri; order Esociformes; family Umbridae; genus Novumbra; species Novumbra hubbsi. The sequence goes on along the minus strand of JACXGK010007444.1, from coordinate 1,939 downwards.
AATTCACAGGTGAACTTCACTCGGTGGAATCCCAAGAAAGCCAGGATGAGGCCAAGTCTATTCCAATTGTCATTGATGACAAGTTTGTCTTGCCATGCACTCCACAGGTAACTCCACATGCAGCGAGTTTAAATTTGTCAAGCTCAAATTGACCACAATCCATCAGGAGTACAGCTGTTGCCATGGCAAAATGTCAGTGAGTATCACAACCTGAGGGATTGTGGCAAGTCAGTTCCCTTTCTTAGATCAGGTGTTCACTTGGATTGGCATGCAACGGTCATCACCCAGTAGTACAGAAATGATCAGCTCAAAACTTTTAAACAGTAAACTGATTGCTGGTCATGGTGAAAAAGGTACCCTCCATATACTTTCATGCAACATTAAAATGGTGGTTTAATGAATCTGTGTCTAGCCTTGACTGGGCCCTGTGTAGGTCACTTGGTAAGAGCATCCTGCTTGCAACATCAATGTTGTGTTTTTGATTCCAGTGAGGGCCAGTAGGAGAAAATATGAAAATGTATACTGCACTGCTCTGGATAAGATGTTTTAACAATATACTGTGTATAACTTTATATCTAATGTAACTTTAGCTCCATGTATAGATGCACGTTGGCCAATTATCCTGCATGACTTTCTGTTTGAAGTGTCAATAAAAGCTTGGTGCAGACTCAAAAGGAAGGCTTGTCTCAAGCATGTTGAGAGTTGATATGACGAGACAGTGGCGGTAGGTACAGTTGGATGTTACAGTCTGCAAAGCAAGTGAAGAAGACAACTGTAATTCTGCCCATTTGGGGTTTTGGACAGTAAACCAACGTAGCAAGTGTTCAAATAAATCTCTGAAAATAGATCCCCATGCACTAGTCTTGAGGGGATGAAAATAACTGAGTGATTCTCTTCTGCACTGTTCAACTAATGCAGGAATTATAGAAGAGGCGTTCAAATTAAGCAAATTAAGTGTCGTCTTGTTAACGTCCCAAAGCAGAAGTCACGTCACAGTCTTTCTCTTTCCATTTCCCAGGAACATTTGCTTGCGACCCAGTAAAGTGTGTTTGGACAATGCAGTCATCATTTTGTGATTGAAACGTGATCTTACACTGCTTTCCCATTCACTTCCATTTGACTGGACAGTGCTCTTCATGGTTGCTTAGTCTTTTTATGGAACTGGACAGAGGATGTCTTTTGTTTGCCATTCTCTGTTGTCTGATTAGACAATGACCCTCCCTGCTAAGCACATGCTGTAGTGCGATGGGACAGTGACCTTACTGGTTGACCGGTCTCCGTTGTGGTATATTGGTTGCCGTAGCTCATTGATTTAAACAGGGCAGCAGTCAATGGGATGTCTGTGGGAGGTTTGCGTTCCTTTGTGGCTGTGTGTGTCTCAGTAGTGTTTTGTGAAGGGAGATATTAGTCTGCACGTTTCTTTAGGCATCAGTAAATAATGAGATTTAGTAAATATTTTGCTTGTGGTAAATTGCACAGCCAGGCCTTGATTACTGTTGTTGCTATGTCACCAATGCCTCCTGCTCCCTTTCACTTCCTGCTTCCCTTCTCTTTCCTCCATCTTTTCTTTCTTCATCCTAATGTCCATATTTCCCTACCGCTTTTCTTCTCTACCGTCGTGCCCCCCCTGCAGACATACAGTCTTTCTCTCCCTCCCCCCGTTATACTGTCTTTCTATCTCTCCCCCAGACATACTGTCTTTCTATCTCTCCCCCAGACATACTGTCTTTCTATCTCTCCCCCAGACATACAGTCTTTCTCTCCCTCCCCCAGACATACTGTCTTTCTATCTCTCCCCCAGACATACTGTCTTTCTATCTCTCCCCCAGACATACATTCTTTCCATCCCTCCCTCAGACATACTGTCTTTCTATCTCTCCCCCAGACATACAGTCTTTCTATCTCTCCCCCAGACATACTGTCTTTCTATCTCTCCCCC
>JACXGK010007443.1:0-17837 GCA_016801125.1 Novumbra hubbsi | reverse complement strand
TGAACCTGCTGGCTCTAGAACTGCTGTAGAGCATTAACCTGCTGGATGTAGAACTGCTGTAGAGCATGAACCTGCTAGATGTAGAACTGGGTTTGTGGGTGCGCCCAGGGTGTGGGTGGGTCCGGGGTGAGGGTGAGCCCGGGGGGTGGGTGGGCCCGGGGTGATAGAGGAGAAAGATGGGCTTGGAGGAGAAGGAGAGAGGAAAGGAGATGCTGTCAGATATCAGCCCACCATTTAAATGCAGAATTAGCCAATCATCTGAGGACGCCTCTGTTTGAACCCCTTAACCTTCGGAGACCCTGACTGGCATGTTCTCAAGGGAGACCCTGACATTCGGCAGGGTCTGTCTATCCCTGTCTTGCCCTCTTTCTCCTTCTCTCTCCTCCCACTATCTCTCTCTTCCTACCCTCCTCTCACCCTCTCTGCTTCTCTCTCTCTGTCTCGTTTTCTCCCCTCTTCTCAATTAATTGAATTCCAATTGATTTATTGGCGTGGAATGTGTTACTACATGTGTTACTACATGTGTTACTACATGTGTTACTACATGCAATGCATGCCCAAGAAAACATCTCTCCTCCTCCTCCACTCTCCTCCTCCTCCTCCTCCACTCTCCTCTCTCCTTCTACTCCTCTCTCTGTCTTTTCCTTTCCTCTTTGTCCCTCTCCACCATTTTCAATTTCATTTCATTTTAAAGGTCTTCATCTGCACGGGAATCCATTGTTAACGTCGCCAAAGCGCGTGGAAAAAAGATATATAACAAAGAACAACAGTGGAAACAAACAACAAAAGCTAAATGCTAAGCTTACATTGCACAGAAATGTAATGAAGACCAACAGTCTTTTGAATGTTATATTACAGACCATGTACAGTGTCTGTCCCTCTCTAACTAACCTCCCTCTGTCTGTTGTTAGTTCGTTTCCCTCCCACACTTTAATGTAGACATCTGAATGCATGCAGCAAGCACAGCCTCTCTATTGGTTGATAGAGATCTATTGATCTATTGTCATTGAAAGGAAAGTACACGACAGGTAAATCAATGACGCACACACACAGCGTGTAATGTGTTTCCGGGGGGGAAACTGCTGGGCTAAGAGGAAACGGGACAAGTTCACGCGACACCGTAAATATGAAACATATCATCGGGGTAATGAACACATGGGATGTGAGCTCAGAGTAATTGTGAGAGATGAGAGAGAGGCGGGGGAGAGTCGGGAGAGGTACAGAGCGGGAGAAAAAGCGAAAGAGGGGGAGAGAAAGAGATCAGGAGAGAAACTGATAGACAGGTCAGACGGGGAGGGAGAACACCGCCGTCATAACGATTAAGACAATAACAAGAGATCAATCATTTAAAAGCCATATTTATTCATTTGAGAGAGAAAGGGAGAAAAAGAGAGAGGAGGACTTAATTACAGCCTGGAAAAGTTTTAAATTAAAGGTCAAAAGTCTTGGTTCACCTTACCGTGTGGCTGTCTGTGGAGAATACGGTACACGGGTTCTCCTCCAGTAATGACATCCTTCACCTCCTAGAGATACTTTTAAAGTTGTTAAAGCTCTTCACTGTGTCAACGGCCGGCAGGCTTTGCCGTACTAGACCCGGAAAGATCTTTAGTTGGCTTCATATTTCTTATTGGTTTATGGGCTTTGTGCATCAGCTCTCGCTTTGACGTGTCAGGAAAGCACATTGTTGTACACTGCAGACATGTTATGAAACCCAGACCGGGCCCTGGTGCGTTGGATCTCTGCCCCTTGTATCAAGGAAAATGTATCTAGGCAGACCTACGGTAGGTAGGTAGGGGAGAAGCAAACCATTGGCATTGTCCAAAGGTCTTTTGAGGTGTTTGAAGTCCAGGTCTCTAACTGTGTTTTCTCAACTGGTGAGCTCAACAGACCTGCTAACACACTGCTCTTAGAACATGCACATTTTACGTCGGGACCCCCGTCTCAACAAGGTCATGGCCAACTGGGCCGAAGGCGAGCTGGCCGTTTGATGCCGCAGGTGTCACGGGAGTCGGGACACATGTGCAGAGTCTTTGATCAGTCCAGATTTATTCCAAGCTTCAACAGAACAATAACTCAAAACAAGGCAAAAGTTGAAACTGGATGAACGAACAAACGAACAAATAAACAAAAGCATAGCTGGCCGCAAACACATGCATAATGCTCAAACAATAATCCCCCCTGTGTGGGCAAACACCTGTACTTTAAGTAGGCTCCCCAATCAGAGACAACTGATAACAGCTGTCCCCAATTGGGGAGCACTAAACAGCCCTGTAGAGGTGCCTAGAGGCCCCTCTATATGGCATGCCCTGGCTGTGTGCCCCGGGCACACAAAGATGGCCAGGGGCCCCCAGCCAGGACGTGACAGCAGGGGGACATTCCAGGCCGGGTGTTGCTATAGTGGCAGTAGGCCTCCAAAGCGCTGAATCAGTGGTGGTTTACCTTCTGCTTTCTCCACCTGTAGACCTGCAAATGGTCATCATAAATATCCTAACCCTGACTGTAAAGTGGACACACCCTAACCCCAACCTAAAATAACACTTTTGTTTTAAAATTTAGCCTAGTAATTATCTTATCTAGTAATTACCTTGTGTCATTTCCTGATCTCTGGTTAAAGTAATTCACTTGAGAATATACTACCTCTAGTACATTCAACAAGAACCTCTCCATCTCTCAAGTTGACAATCTCCCTCTAGTCTAGTTGATCATCTCTCTCTAGTTGACTATCTGTCTCCTGTTGACCATCTCCCTATTGTCTAGTTGACCATCTCCCTATTGTCTAGTTGACCATCTCTCTCTTGTATAGTTGACCAGCGCTCTCTTGTACAGTTGACCATCTCTCTTCTCTTGACCGTCTCTTTCCCGTTGACTGTCTCTCTATAGTCCAGTTGACAATCTTTCTCCAGTTGACCATCTTTCTCCAGTTGACCATCTTTCTCCTGTTGACCATCTCTCACTAGTTAACTGTTTCTCTCCAGTTGACTGTCTCTACCTAGTCCAGTTGATGGTCTCTCTTGTTTAGTTGACATTGCCCTGATTAGTTTTAAATGCTAGTAGTACTTATACTTGATGCTCCAATTGTCGTTTCTAAGGCAACAGCCCACACACACAAACGCACACATACACACACAAACACAAGCAGAAAAACACACACACGCCCACATGATGTGGGGCTACTAAAGATGCACAATCTCTGCACTACGCCCCTTCAAAAACAAAGAGATACTGAGAAATATTTTCTATGCAGTGTTTATTGGCATAATACAATGTTTATAAAAGTTGCTATTCTAAAACAATAAGCTTTTTATGATTCCTGGTGGGAGTTGGTTAGTAGACCTAAGGGAACACACGTGTAATAAAGGCTCATATACAGTTTATATGATGCTCATATACAATCTATGATGGTGTAAAAATTGCCATATACATCTTATTAACGTATAAGGCTTGCTCATATCAAACATGAAGGTATAAGACATGCTCATATAAAATGTATGACGGTATTAGCCAGACTCATATAAAACTAATGAAGGTATAAGACATGCTCATATAAAACTTCTGAAAGTATAAGGCAGGCTCATATAAAACACATAAAACTATAAGGCATGCTCATATAAAACAAATTAAGGTATAAGGCATGCTCATATAAAACAAATGAAGGTATAAGACCTCATATAAAAGGTATCAAAATGCTTTCACAGGTGTACTAACGCTTACTAAGGTGTGAAGAAATCAGCGAAGTTCACCAAGGTTTAATTAATGATCTCTCAGGGCTGTTCTTATCAGTCTAGTGAAGGAGTCCCCAAAAGCACTCTCTTTCCCCATATAACTGGCTGTATGTAGTTTGGCGGTGTGGACTTGGCAGAGGCTGCCATTGGGGGCATGACACCTGAGTCCCCGTGGGTACGTACACGTCTGAGGGGATCTTGAGCTTGCAGCCGCCAGAACTGGAATGTGTGCCGGGGGTTGTGGCATACTGGCTCTCAGGGACGCAACGATTAGGGGAGTCAGGAGGAGAGTACCAGAGAGAGGAGACGGGGAGAGAACCAGGGAGGAGACAGGGGGAGAGAACCAGAGAGAGGAGACAGGGAGAGGGAACCAGGGTTAGCAGGAGGAAACTACGGGAGGAGCCCCTAGTTAAATTATAATGATAAGCACTCAATCGATGTTGAACACCTTCCTAGAAATAGACGACAGGACTAGAATGGAACCCTTGGTGGTCTTGTGTGTCTGTGTGTGTGTTTGTGTGTGTGTGTGTGTGTTTGTGTTTGTGTGTGTGTGTGTAAGGAAGAACAGGCAGTAAACAACCAGTTAATCTTACTTTTTCTGTCAATGATTTTTCCTTCAAAGACAGCCTTATATTATATTCATGACAAAATGTACGCGTGCATGTGTGTGTGGTGGATGCAGGTCTGTGTGTGTGTGTGTGTGTGGGGTGGGGGAGTGTGTGTGTGTCTGGGTGAAGCCCAGCCCTTGTCTTTGGAAATGAAGAACAGGGTTAATGGATGGTGACAGGACACCATTCTGAAATAGACAGTTTGTGCTTATAGATGCAGTCTTCTATATTCTCCCTCTCTCTTCCCCCCCTCTCCACCTGCCCCCCCCCCTCTGTCTCTCTCTCTCTGTCTCTCTCTTTCTCTCTGTCTCTTCTTTCTCTCTCTGTCTCTCTCTCTGTCTCTCTCTCTCTGTCTCTCTGTCTCTGTTGGTATCATAGCTGGTAATAGATTAAGGGTAGAATGATGGACCTTTCAATGCTGTGGTTTACAAGTCTGGTATTGCAAGCCTGGCGGATGAGACCATCTGTGTGTGTGTGTGTGTGTGTCTGTGTGTGTCTGTGTGTGTGTGTGTGTGTGTCTGTCTGTGTTTGTGTGTGTGTGTGCATGCTGGGGTGGGGTGGGGTTCATGCTGTCAATATTTAAGGATGAATCAGATTCGTGCCAGCCGGCGGATGATGTTTGCTCTCTCAGGGTATTTTTAGCTGTTTGTCGTGAGTCGTGTCAAGTGTCCCCCGATCCACCACCACAACACACACACACACACCTGTTCTGTCCGTTGATGCTTCACACAACACAGACCAAGGCGGATAATACATAATACCAGATAAGTCTGATGACGTCTGATCAAATATCAGATACTTTTCACAATTGTTTCATAAACATGAACTACTTTTCTTGGTTCCAATTCAAACCCTTTGGGTTTCAGACATTCAGGGTTAAATGTATAGGTTTTTAAATGTATAAGTTCCTAAGGGAAACCGTATTGGTTCTACTGCAATAGTTCCTTTGTTAAACCATAATGGTTCTCCCACAATAGTTCCTATGTGAAACCACAGTGGTTCCAGAAAGGATCTTAAAACAAAAACCTTTCCACAATGCAGACAGCTTTAATCCCTTAATGGAATCCAACCAGGAAGCAAGAATAATAGCCCGCCAGCATTCCCTCACACATGTATGCTTATAATTAGAACTAGCATGCTTGGTTGCTCAAGCAGATGTTAAAGTCATCATGTTTTCTTTTTAAATGAATGACATTTAAATTTGCTAGATGGCCCTTATAATTCAAAGCCAGTTTATGAAATGATTTCTGTCTGAAAGCAAAGTCGAATGTCTGCCATTTAATTTGTGATATCTCTCTGTTTTTTCACCAGATCCCAAAAAACACAGAGGGTTCAACTCGTGACAATCCATACCTGGACCTGACTCAAGCTGGGGAATACAAACCCAGATACCCAAAATAGCAAATGTCTCACTTATCCTATTGTTCAGTCGGGTTCACTCCCTGTATCAGTTTCATGTCAGTGCTGATGCCTGTGTGAGATTTTAAATTCATCTAAGGTTGGGATATAAAAATACGTCTGCTTTGGAACAGCTTTAACATCCTTTACCGTATGTTTTTTCTCATGACCACACATGGTTTACCCCGGATAAGCTCTGCATTAGTGCCTGCAGTCAATTTGAGAACATGTCTCAGAACCAGTCTCCAACTTCATACATGCTTTAGAGGTGAGGCAAGTCCATTATTAAGGGACATTAGACATCACAAAATGGGGGTTTTTATGTATGTATGTAAGTGTATAAACAGATTGCCTTTTTTGGGACCCTGTGTGTGACCCTCTGTATTCACTGTGTGGGACCCTCTGTATTCACTGTGTGTGACCCTCTGCATTCACTGTGTGGGACCCTCTGTATTGACTATGTGTGACCCTCTGTATTGACTATGTGTGACCCTCTGTATTCAGTGTGTGGGACCCTCTGTATTCACTGTGTGGGACACTGTATTTACTGTATGTGACCCTCTATATTTACTGTGTGTGACCCTCTATATTTACTGTGTGTGACCCTCTGTATTCACTGTGTGGGACCCTCTGTATTTACTGTGTGTGACCCTCTATATTTACTGTGTGTGACCCTCTGTATTCACTGTGTGGGACCCTCTATATTTACTGTGTGTGACCCTCTATATTTACTGTGTGTGACCCTCTGTATTCACTGTGTGTGACCCTCTGTATTTACTGTGTGGGACCCTCTGTATTTACTGTGTGTGACCCTCTATATTTACTGTGTGTGACCCTCTATATTTACTGTGTGTGACCCTCTGTATTCACTGTGTGTGACCCTCTGTATTTACTGTGTGGGACCCTCTGTATTCACTCCGTGGGACCCTCTGTATTCACTACACAGTAGCCCACTGGCTAGGTTATGCTTATTTCAAGCATGTCCTACCCATTAGTAAGAAGTCCTCCAAGTTCCCTGCAGTACGTACCACTGCGCCGTTGGAAGTTGACCTCCACTGTAGCCGCAGCACCGGTGTGTCCGTATCCACCTGGCACGGTGTAGCGTGTGAGGGATATCACCCCGACGGCGTTGGCCAGGCCGTGCGTCCCAAACCACACGCCGACTTGATGACGAGAGCCCACAGGCTTTGGGGAAAAGTAGTGTGCTTAGAAGGGAACAGGGTACCATTGGGGAAAGCCTGTGTGTGTTTGTGTGAATTTGTGTGTGTGTGTGTGTTTGCCTTTGCAGTGCTGTATGTGGCGGGGTACGTGGTATTCAGGGAGGTAACGACCACACACCGCAGCTCCCTTTAATTGGCCAGAAGAGACTCGGGCAAAACTAGCTGACCTCCTTTGATCACGATGGTTGCTCCACGACGAGAGGATGGCCGCGTGTCTCTTTCGTCCTGCACCAAAATGTTGCAGGAATTATGGGACGGGAGGCGGTGATTGTTGATAAAATCAGCACAGGTTTTGTAAAGACGCCTCAAGCTTCACAGAGTTATCTTGGTGTGTTGCAGGAGATCGGAAGCGTGTATCCCAAATAGCATATTGTTCCCGCTAAAATAGGGCACTATTGAGGGGATAGGGTGAATAGGGGTGACATCTATGACGCAAAGGCAGGGTTGAGAGTATTTAGGGATGAATATTGATCGTCACACCGTGAGGCGAAGAGGTATTGACTCAGTCTCTTGGCCACCTGTTTCACTAACTGAGGATTCACGGATCCCAGTTTGGGATGTTTTTTTTGGTTTAACCCTAAAACCCCAGCGTTCAGTTGGACTGGTTCTCCAGAATACAACCTTTGAGTTTCCATTTCCCCCAATAAATGTATTTCAGGATCCAACCATAGAATATCACATCCCCGTTTGTGAAGGTGGCACACACATTTCTAAACATAGTTTAGAACTCCACCATCACCTCCATCAACATCGTAATCATTATCACACCATCAGCCCCATCACCATTATAATAGAAGAGACATGTGCCAGTAATGCAAAAAATATATCATTTAGAAACATTACTAGGTGAACCAAGCAAAGCCTGAATCCTGTCATATTCTGTCCATCTTCAAACATCTGCCAGGTAAGGACAACAGTGTACCATTTGTTGTTTAAAGCACCATGATCACCCTATTGGTGGTGCAGTCAAATGTTTCTCGGATGTCTAGACTTGTCTGCCTAAACGAGTGCCATCGAGCCTCCAATACGCTTCAGCTATCATGCTTCCTGGCTCACAAACGAAGTGGGGTTGTTTCACTTGTTCTCATCTACACTGGCATCATACCGGCTTACATGTGACAGGAGGCGGATTTTAATCCAGCATGGAGGTTCCATCTCTGATGGCCCACTGGTACGGTAACGTAATAACAAAAGAACACACACAAAGAGAACGGAGGTCGTAGTTTAATTTAACCGCTTTTAATTTTCGATGACATTCTGGTTAGCCGACCGGACAGGTCCAGTACCCAGCACGCTTGTCGCTTCCTTGAGTCAATATTTCCGCTCATGTTGTCGTGCGCTCTATAATTGGAACCTCCACGGGAGTTACAGGGGGGTTGGTTGATTCTGTGTCGTAATAGGACAGATTAATCTCCCAGACAGCCCATGGAGACCAAGGCTCCCACATTAATCCCACCCTATTCCCTACATGGCTCACTTCTGTACGGAGACCATGGTAAAAAGTATGCATTAGGAAGGGTAATAGTGAGCTTTTTGGGAGGCATCCAAGTGGGGAAATACTCTCCTTTAAAACAAACATCTCCGGAGTGAAAGGTTTTGAGGTGGCACACTCAGCGGCTACAGGAAGTACATGCTGTTCTGGTTCATACCAGGCTGAATAACAACTACCGCCAAAGTCTAGTGTGATAACGATTATGAATTAAATGGATATTACAATTAACTTCAATGATAAACGGTTTCTCTTTGATGACACAAATCAAGATGGTGCCAGTGTACACTGCGATTTGTCTGCTCAATTATTTTCTGCTGCTTTGTTTTTCTGTGTATGTCGTCGAGATGCCTCTGCTTTACTTGTTTATGATCGTCTAGCTCTTTTTAACATCCGAGCCTCAGTAGAATCGTTGCTGTCAGAGCACAACTTGGGGGACCAAACTACAAGTCTCCCTCAATTCCTATTTACCTACAGCCCTGTGCCGCCGATCTATTCCCAAAGGAAACATCTTAAAAAATGGGGAAAGCGAGGAGGTGTACTGGTGAGATTCAAGGCTTACCTGACGCACTCCTGTGGGACCGACACTTCCCCTTTAGCAGTGTATAGTACGATTTTCCTGTTGTCCTGCAGATTTTAGGGGAAGGTGGATCTGTTCTGTCGTTCCTGGTCCAACTGCTATTCCCTGTCTGCTGTCTGAGCCTCCTCTACCCTCTACACTGGGCCGTCCTTCATCATCGACCAGCGGGGAGCTTGTTCTTCAGTCAGTGACTGGGCCTGACACATGAAAAGAATAACACATGGGACCTTGTTTGTCTTACGGTTTATGTGTTCATATCAGTGACATATGTGACACTTATAAATCCTATTCATTTAGCTCGTATTGTGACATCACCTGCACAATGTGAATATTTTATTAATGTATTTCCTGGAAAACGTTCTACTCTTCACCGATCTCATTTGCCTGAAACCCTTTTGTTCATCCTACATACACAGTTCGTGCCTGTATCACTCGCCTTACTAAGAAATGTAGTTAGGACAGTATTCCCTCTCATCTTCTAAAATAAAATTTTATTATGGTTGGGTCTAGTATTCTTATCCTGATGAACCATGAATCAAATGAAAACACTTCAGATAATCATGGAGCATTCAGAAGTTTCAATCATGTATAAAAGCACGCCATAGCACGCAAACAGCGCTTTTACGAGTTTTTAATGGCCATCTCTTATCTGTTGACTCTGGGAACTCTGGCATTCTGGTGCTTTTAGACCTGACTGCTGCCTTTGACACTGTGGACCTTAGGATCATTTTATCACACCTTGTGTGTAGGCATCAAAGGTATTGCCCTGAAATGATATCAGTCATACTTGACAGATGGCCGAATATTCTTCGACTATTGCACCTCTCGCTTGTAGGGTCCCTCAAGGTTCCATGTGGGGCCCCATCCTCTTTTCACTGTATATGCTGGAATTGGAGTCCATTTTAAAGAAACACAATATTTTTTTTATTGCTTATATGATGATGTACAAATCTATTTGCCAATTATAATTTTTTTTTATTCTGTGCAGCCATTTTAAGTTGCTTAAGGGACATCACAACTTGGGTGAATTTAAACGTTCTCACTCTTAATGAAAGTAAAACAGAGAAGTATATACTTATATATATATAGTATATTTGGATGATCGTATGTATAGTTTACATGTGGGGTGATCCTTTGAGTACTCCGGGCCCTTTATTATAATACATTGTACCTGTGTGTAGAACAGTCATCTATTTGTCGTCTGCAGCTAGTACAAAATGCAGCTGCTTGTCTTTTAAATGGAAAAAGAAAGTGTGAACATATAAGACCAGTCTTGGGCTCTATCCACTGGCTTCCTGTCTGCTTTAGGATTGATTTTAAGATTTTATTGCTTGCTTTTAAGGTTTTAAAGGGGTTGGCGCCCCTCTATCTGGCTGAACTCTTACACCACCATAATCCTATTAGAGCTCTGAGGTTGACCAACCAGATGCTGTCAGATGTCCTGAGATCCAGGCACAAAAATAGAGGTGACCCAGCCTTTAGGGTAGGTGCTCCTTTCCTCTGGAACAGTTGACCTCTCCACATTTGAGCTGAACAGATCCTACAGACACACCTTGTCGCTTTTAATCCCAGCTGACATTCACGTTGGATTTCCATTATTGTGTTGTTTTTTTGTTTCATTTAATTTTATATTTGTTACAAACTTTGTATTTGTTTATCTACACCTTCTTATACCTGATTTTGTTCTGCACCTCCTAATACCTGCTTTTATTCTGCACCTCCTTTTACCTGCTTTTATTCAGCACCTCCTTTTTCCTGAATTTAATAAGCACCTCCTAATACCTGCTTTTATTCTGCACCTCCTTTTACCTGCTTTTTTTCAGCACCTCCTAATACCTGCTTTTATTCTGCACCTCCTAATACTTGCTTTTATTCTGCACCTCCTTTTACCTGCTTTTATTCAGCACCTCCTAATACCTGCTTTTATTCTGCACCTCCTAATACCTGCTTTTATTCAGCACCTCTTAATACCTGCTTTTATTCAGCACCTCCTTGTATATGCAATTTAGTTAGATCTGTCTTTAGAAAGTTAGTTATCTCTGTCTTCAGCAGCGTAGTTATCTATGTCTTTAGCATTGCAGTTATCTCTGCCTTTAGCAGTGTAGTTACTCCGGCTAAGGCAGTGTAGTTATCTCTGCCTTTAGCATTGCAGTTATCTCAGCCTTAGGCAGTGTAGTTATCTATGCCTGTGACAGTGTAGTTATCTATGCCTGTGACAGTGTAGTTATCTCTGTCTTGGGCATTGTAGTTATCTCTGCCTTTAGCAGTGTAGTTGTAGTTAAGTCTTGATGCGCGACACAACACCTGGCTGAACACATACCTTAACATTTGTTATGAGGTATTAAGTAAGTATATATTATAGGTATTTGTATTTTTAGGTTTTACTGGTTAATCAAAACAAATTAATTACAAAAAAGTTTTACCTTAAAAATAATTTATTGTAACCAACAATATTTAAGCAAAAAGAATATGAATGACAAATGGTGGAACATGGCCAGTAAACATGGCCAGTACAAATAACAATACACTATTCCTTTATTAAACCACACTATTCCTTTATTACACCACAATATTCCTTTATTAAACCACACTATTCCTTTATTAAACCACACTATTCCTTTATTAAACCACACTATTCCTTTATTACACCACAATATTCCTTTATTATACCACAATATATATATATTACACCACACTATCCATTTAGTACACTACACAATAGTTTTATTACATCACACAATAGTTTTATTACATCACACTATACCTTTATTACACCACACTATACCTTTATTACATCACACAATTTTTTTATTACACCACACAATACCTTTACTACACCACACAATCTCTGTATTACACCACACTGTCCCTTTAAAACACCACTCTATTCATGTATTCCACCACACTATACCTTAATTACACCACACAATTTTTTATTACACCACACAATACCTTTACTACACCGCACAATCTCTGTATTACACCACACTGTCCCTTTGATACACCACCCTATTCATGTATTCCACCACCTTATACCTTTATTAGACCACACACCTTTCCCAATGGTGTTTAGCTAATTCCACAACAAGCACAGAGCTTAAAACAATATGAATCAATATGATGAAACAATATCAAATTCAGGGGTGAGAGGAGACATTCCCCATAACTCAGAAAATAGACAGGGATCTGGTGCAACTCCTAAATCCCTCCTTATGCCCTGAAATAGCCTTCACACGTTGAAAAGGACTTCCTGAACCTACAAATCCCTGCTGACGAGTGGCGATGAATACAGCCTTGTCAGACCAAGAGCAAGTTTCCTTGATCCATCAGATGTTGTCGCTCTGAAAACCCGCAGTGTGCACGTGAACACACACACATGCACGCTCACGAGCATTGTGTTGATGATGAGAATATACGTATATATATAGAGAGAGAGATGAGTAATGGTCACCCTTATCAAGGTGATCCTTTAGAGGGCTGGCAGCGCTGCTACGGTTCATCACTCCCACATGAACCTTCTGAGGAACAGATCAAGCTGTCATCACCCAGAAGAGCAGAGCTGCCTTATTACCCCAAGACAGCTGACATCGCTCTTTCCTTGTTTCTCTCTGAATCTGGCACTTTAGAATACAAAAGGGCACAGAGCTGAGGTGGCAAAGGGACAGATATGGGGGGGGGGGGGCTGATGTTACTAAAAACGTCCCAAACTGTTTTGAGAAACGAACAAATGCCAAAAGGTAGAATGCTTACTTGTCTGAATTGGTGGATGTGCGTTGCTGACTATACGAAAGTAAATCTTTGTCATAAACGTACTGTTATTGGTTAGTTGAAAACCATACCTGTACTGTAACTGGTCAGTCTTAAACAATACCTACAATGCTATTCCTCAGCTGTAAACCATACTTTAATGTTATTGGTCAGTTGTACACCATACCTGTAATACTATTAGTCGTCTGTATAACATACTGTACGATTCCCTTTTTGATGTGTACATAACAGGAAGTATGTAAGTATGTAAGTATAAGTAGCCCACTTAATACGTAATGGTATTTCATTTTGAACATATTTTAAGAGAACTACCATAGGTCATACCACTGGATAGATGTTTGTGGATGGTTTAGCAGTGGCTGCTGTTCAGATAAAAAACTAATATTTTACCTACGACTTCAGACATACCTTTAAACCACCTCTTCTAGCAAACTATTCTAGAGTCACCACCTGAATGAGCCTTCCAAATCCCTGACAATGACTTTAAATGAATACACACTAAATGTCTTTCTCCTCACGCCGGGGCAGAAATATGTGTTGCATCAGCAACACATTTGGACCATTTGCTTCCTCAACAGAGCGGATATACGAGGTGGGGGAGAAGGTACCCCCCATACCCACTCAGACGCTGAGGAACAAAACCGGTGTGAAGACAAACTAGGAACACTGTAACACAACAGTTATGAGTCCCGTACCTGCCTAAGTGTCAGTACTAAAACCTCTAGCTGCAGTCTATCATGCAGCTTAAGATTTTATGAACATAAGCTATTACACACATCGTTGTCTTTTATACACATCAGTTGGATGGGACTCTCTGGCTTCTAAGGTCTAACATTGGCCTTCCTTTCTATATAGGGTTTTAATGCAAACACATCAAAACTACCATAACACCAAAAGAAAAAAGACAAAAACTGTTACGAAACATGCTCTCAAGATTGGTTAGTCTTAGAGATTCAGTTTTATCTCATCACGGTTATTTCTCTATCTCCATCTCCCTATCTCTGTCGCTCTATCTCATCCCTCTCTATCCATCTCCATCTTGCTATCTCCAACCATCTCCATCTCCAATGGAGAGATATGAGATGCACCTTAATCACGGAGTGTTCTTCAAAAATATCTTCAGTTTAGCTTCAGTCCTAAGAGGCAAACCAATTGCCTGATAAGTGAGCTCTTTGTTGTTAAATGTGAATGTACTTCACAAATATTCACATTTTAGTAATAACATATTACATACTATTTTATGTTTTATGTCTTAATGTCTTTAATATATTTAGAAGGGATCTAGGTCTCATTCTGACTCTCTCTAAATAAAGGTTAAATAAATAAACAAGTTATAGGCCATTATGAACAATTTCCATTACAGACCATTATAATACACCATAGCCCATTATTATAAATACAAAACCACCATTACCCACTAAGCTTAATCTGGCCGTCTTAACTGGCTCTAGGGGTTAAAGTTTAAATCCTTATCGCACCACAAATACTGTATAATGACGGTCATTCCCAAGTAGCACAAATACAATTGCATTCCTTTTAGTCCGACAAATGCTTCAATGAGGTTTTCATACCGACTCTGTCAAGTCATCAGATCACAAACCTTCTCCTCCACCATCCCTTTACCTGAGACACAAAGACACCATCTTCTCTGGTGAACAGTCATATTTCCTGAAACCTGATTCCTAATGGAGAAGCAGGGGGCCGATAGTTTGGCTGTCCATTTGGAATCCCTGCAGTATGAATGGCTCCCCGTTCCCAAGGTTTGGGGGTGCATCCCCGACACGGCTGAGACAGGTAACGCGAGAGGAGCTTCGGAGGCCAGAAGGAGACGAGGCAGAGAAAGAAGACAAAGATGAGGAGGTGTTGGAGCATGAGGAGCGGATGGGGCGGGAGGGAAAAGATAACATAGTCACAGTCCTCCTCTAGCAGAGACTTGGATGGAGAGATGAGAGAAGGAAGGGAGAAGGAATCAACTGGTTAGAGAAGAGTAGTGTTGAAAAGCCTATTGACGGTAAAATGGCAGAAGGAGAGATGGAGAGATAAAGGTAGAGATAAAGGGAGAAATAAAAGTAGAGATAAATAGAGGGAGAGATAAAGGGAAAGAGATAGAGGGAGAGATAAAGGGAGAGAGAGATCTAGAGGAAGTAGTGTGATAATAGATGAATTAATGATATTTTTTTCTTCCTGCAAGGTCATCTGCTTGGCTTGACTCCTCCCACACACTTCTGGTCAACCACACACATGGAAAGACACACATACACACACAAACACACACACCTTTGTGTTTCACCTTTGAACTGAGTGTGGGAGAATGTTTTCTGTGTGAGCGGAAAGAGCTCAACACATCCCAATACACACACACACACACACTGGAGAAGAAAATATAAAACACAAATACCGACCTCTATTAATCACACACACAATCACATGCTCACACACACACACACAGACACGAGTAGATAATATAAAACAAAACCAACCACCCAAGTGATCACAGTACATAGTACAGCTCTCCAAACCCACCCTGGAGACAATGTCTGTGGCCTAAATGCACCCTACAAGCCTCTCATGGCAGAAAGTTGTAGGGAATAGTGTGCCATTCGGAACGAGAGCCTTATGTATTACCCAGCCAACCGATGGATTCTTACCTACATGCCACCTGCAGTATGATAACATTCTCACCAGCTCCCTCTAGTGGTGACTCAATATGTGTTATATTTATTCAACATGGTGTTGACAAGGCCCATCTCAAGTCCTGGAGGTCCGTTCTAGGTCCTGGAGGTCCATTCCAGCTACTGGATGGTCAAAAACAAGATGAATGGCTGAACGCCTAGCCAGCCGTCACGGACAGGTCATGAGCCCACATAAATATCTACCCATAGTACCAGTGGGAATGAGAGAAGGGTGGAGAAGGTGCATGGAGAGTAGAGAGGAGGTGAGAGAGGAGTTGAGAGAGGAGGTGAGAGAAATAGCATCGGATAGGGTGAGAAGTGAGGAGACTTTGTAGGGATTCATGAGGTTGTTCTGAACGTTGGGGGTTATTGTTGTCACAAACATTTAGAAGTCTGCTTAAGCCAAACAAGGAGGCAATTTGCTACAAACACACAGTCAGAAAATACATTATCTCTCTTCTCTTTGCCCTTTCTCTCTCTCTCTGTCCTTCCTCATCCAGATCTATCGCTCTATACCTGTCTTTCTCTTGGCTGTTATCTCTTTCCATCTCTCTTTCGGCTGTTACCTCTTGATCTCTTTCCATCTCACTTTTGGCTGTTTCCTCTTTACCTTTTTCCATCTCTCTTTCAGCTGTTACCTCTTTATCCCCATACATCTCTCTTTCGGCTGTTACATCTTTATCTCTTTCCATCTCTCTTTTGGCTGTTACCACTCTATCTCATTCTATTTCTTTCTGCCTCTCTCCTTCCATCATTAATGGGGCATCATCGCCCTTGAGTGCCTCTGCTCATAAAAATTAATCAATTTCCAGATTCATCAGACCTGATTTAATTTCTGGAGGTAGAGGAGGTGAAGGTGGATACATGTGGAAGGGGACAGAAGGGAACAGCTGGCCGGTTTGACTCTCCGTTTCATTGGTTCCAAGAGACTCACTTATAAGCATAAAATGACTGCTGTTCCATGTCAACCGCAGACAATGCATGACTTTTGAACACATCTCAACACACGGGTCTGTTAAAATGTTCACAGGCAGGTGGATTCACTAAAACAATTTGCCTTGTTTTATTGGGTTCTCCATAAGAGCTGAGAAGCGAACGTGTCTTCTCCATTATCCCTCAAATAGAAAATTTGCTTTGCAGATTCTACCCCGACTTAGTATGCAGCCTGATTAATTTCTCTGAAGGCCTCTGCTGCTTTGTGCACTTTGTGTGAAATATATATTTCTATAAATATGCATAGAATTTAGAGGACCAAATGTGCCATATCATTAAATAAATAAATAAATACAAATTTGTATTTGCATTGTGTGTGCGTGCATTGCATCGCCACTGCAATAGTGGGGTGGGACATTATTTAGGTTGAGCTGTTCTGATTGGTCTGCAGTGTTGTTTGCTGAGAACACTGTGAATGGACACTTGACAGCCAATTAGCAATGCAGTTAGGACCTGAGCAGTCAAAAGGTGAGACTAAGTGCTGTGTTCTACATTGAAAAAAAAGCCATGCCAACCATGACATCACCAATCCAGCAAACCATGACATCACCATTCCAGCCAACCATGACATCACCAATCCAGTCTGCCAAGACCCAAACGTCACCAATCCAACCAGCCATGACATCACCATTCCAGCCAACCATGACATCACCAATCCAGTCTGCCAAGACCCAAACGTCACCAATCCAACCAGCCATGACATCACCATTCCAGCCAGCCATGACATCACCAATCCAGCCAGCCATGACATCACCAATCCAGCCAGCCATGACATCACCAATCCAGCCAGCCATGACATCACCAATCCAGCCAGCCATGACATCACCAATCCAGCCAGCCATGACATCACCAATCCAGCCAGCCAAACCCCAAACATCCCCAATCCAACCAGCCATGACATCACCAATCCAGCCAGCCAAGATCCAAAAATCACCAATCACGATCATTCAGCCAACGGTGTCTAGTGAAGTAAAGCCTCGTGAGTGGGAGGGTACTGGCAAAAGGTCAAGTTCAAAAGTGGAAAGATTTTGAGTGAAGGCAGATGGGAGGATGAAGTCATAAAGTACTATGATTTGTTATTGTATAGGCCAAGCCTTCCCGCATTACCTTGGGCTTGGAAATTGCATATCTCCACTTCAAGGTTAAAGAATATGTTGGGTGAATAGTATAAAATCTGACAGTGGTACACAGGTACATTTAATTGAGAAAGAATATTAATTTGTTTTGGGTTGAGAACAGGAGGGAACATGTCTGATTCATGTCAAAGAAACAAACCTCCTTAGTGTCTGCCCTGAGTATCTAGTTTATTTCTTTACTGATTTTACAATTATATCTCTGTAATTACAGAGACAGTGGGTGGTTACATTCATTAACATTCATTAACATG
>JACXGK010007442.1:0-25410 GCA_016801125.1 Novumbra hubbsi | reverse complement strand
TCATGTGACTGTTTGCTTCGGTCACACACATTCCAAACCCGTTGTCTATCATGTGACTGTTTGCTTCGGTCACACACATTCCAAACCCGTTTTCTCTCATGTGACTGCTTCTGTCACACACATTCCAAACCCGTTTGTATGTGGAAGCAGGCACATTTGGAACGAAGGAACGAATGCTACAACCTTTTTTCAGTCAATTCAGATTAGACTAAAACCCAATTTAAATGGGATTTGTTTTACTGTACTGATGTCAGGTAATGTCATTTTTACATAGTAGAGTTGAGAACATTCCATCTGAAAAATTACTGACTGCGTGGTAGGGGAACCAATTATCCTATTCAGAATGATGGACCACAGGTAGTGAAATACGAATGTCTGGTCACTTCAAACAAAGCCTCAGAACGGTATAAATTGGTGTTAGCATTTGAGTGTGGAATTGCCATTTTCACCTGTTCAACAATGTGCTGGATTCATTTTTAAACTTTTCTACCTCTATGTCTAGTCTTTTTGCTGAGCTTTTATGACTCTGTTCATCTAAAGTGGACCGCTTTATTGGCTCCCAGTCTTGATTGAAATTGCGTTAAACATTTCCATGAACTTTAATATATGTATACACAAACAAGACCATAATGTAAAAGTGAAAAATACAATTTGAAAAGAGTTTGCTATGACAAACCTTAACGAGCAATAGTGCAACCAATTGTTTTTCGATGTCACGTGCAAGAAGATTTTATAGTCTAATGAACCCAAAAAAAGAGCTTGTGTGCAAGAGTAAAACTGCAAACCATCTTAAACACTAAACCTTCTGTAAAACAAGGTGGTGGCCGCATCAAGCTATGGGGATGTTTCTCAGCTGCAGGGAATGGGATACTGGGCAGGACTGAGGGAATGATGTTTGAAGCAAACACAATGCTGCAGTGGCTTTAGGACAAGTCAATGTTCTGGAGTGGCCTAGACTTGATCCCCAAATAGTGCGTGTGTGTTTCTGTGTGTATTACAGATTTGCTAAAATGTATGTGTTAAATAAACAATCAGTCACCCCAGGGATACCCAACTCCCTCAGCCTCTCCTTTCATCCTCCCTCACTCATAACCCCTCTCCCACTGTGAGGGGGTCTCTGTTTCAATGGTAGGACACCACCATCAAATGCCAGCGCTAATGACATTCCCAGGACACGCTCCAAGTGTTCTCCGTCTCGCTGAACACCTCAGACGCACCCCGACGATCACACCAACACACTTGTTCTCCGGCTCCCTGTATCACGCTTGTTTTTTTACATTGCTTTTTTCTTTATCCAACCAACCCTTTTCTGTCTTTGAATTCTACTATCTCCTGGTCATGATTCATGCTGCACAGAAAAACTCACTCTCTGTTTGCACTGTAACAGTCATTCCTCATTTTACCTGAGCAACTTGTGCGTTCATAAATGATGTATTGTTCTGTCCCCAAAGACATGCAACACATACATATAGATACAGCAGCAGTGATGCAGAGGGAGATGCCCTGCTTGTCCCTCAGTTCAGATGTATTGAATATATTAGCATGCAGGCAGACATACATGTAAGCATCAATCGGCTGCATGGCTAGATGGTTAACTAGCCATATAGCCGATTGAGCTCATCTCTTTCTCCCTATTCTGTCAGGCAAAAGGCCAAGGCAAACCCTCCCCAACACCGTTACTTCTAAAACAAGTTATCAGAGACATTGCTGTACTGGTAATTAGATGATGCAGATTGTCTGGAATATTTATTCAACTTGTATTTTTTATTGACTGTGTTGATCTCTCTGATACTCTCCACAGCTGCCTGATGTTGCTAGCCTCTTTGAAGTTCCCTTTCTCTGAAATAACTGGCACTCTTTAAAACTGAAACTGAACACGACCAAGAAACAGAACATGTGCGATATCCATCCGTCCAGCCACTGACTCCCACCTCCACCCCCACTGACTCCCACCCCCACTGACTCTCACCTCCATGCCCACTGACTTCCACCACCACCCACACTGACTCTCACCTCCACCCCACTGACTCCCACCTCTACCCCCACTGACTCCCACCTCCACCCCCACTGACTCCCACCTCCACCCCCACTGACTCCCACCTCCACCCCCACTGACTCCAACCTCCACTACCACTGACTCCCACCTCCACCCCCTTATTGGTCCATCAGACTGCCAGATAGGGGTGCAGATCTCATCAATATCATTGCTAGGGTACACAGAGGTGGTTACACAAAGCACCAAATGCAGGTTGGCCAGTAGTCGAAACACAGTTAAAAAAAAAGAATGATATGAGTATGAATATGGTATGACTGGCCAGATTCTGCTAAAATGTTTGCATTATTAAGAGCAGGTAAACAAAAAATTAAGAACGACTTTACCGAAGACCCAGTCAAACTATTTGTCTTTTCTGTAGCCAGCCTATTGCAATTTGTAGATTTAGTAGATGCTTTAAGAGTTCCACATTCGGAATATGATAACTGTTTGTACTGGACGTATTCAGCATTAGCTATTAAATGTCGGACACCCAGACCTTTTTATTTTGCTGAACTAGATTCAAAGATCCTAGTTAGTAGATTTGAACCTCTCACTAACTCACAATAGCTGCAGTAAGTGGTTAAAACCTAGGCTATAGTGTTTAGGATTCACGCAAAAAAGGCATTGCGTTAAATATGTTTAACACGTTAAAAATTTCAAATGAATCGCAAAGAATAACGCGTTAACTCCCCCAGCCATATATATATATTTATGCATAAATTGATATGATGTGATATATATATATATATATATACATATCAATTCTGCATATGGCCTTTCCTCATCACAACTACTGACTGGTTTGAGAGCCTATCCTTCCATCCTCATAACAGGGAAAAGCCAATTTGCACACCACATGTAGGTTTCCAGTGACCAGGATTTGAACACATGTGGTGACAGAGCGGAATTGCAAGGCACCAACTGTACTCTTCACATGGAAATGCCAGAGTTGAATATTCAGTTTAATTGGGGAAAACTCTTTACAATGACAGAGCAGAGGAGAACATGATGCTTGATTGACAATGGCTAGGTCTTTATTTCGGTGCAGTGTCATATAGGCTGGACGATACTGAGTGCCACAGAGGCATTTAAGTGACTAGAGTTTACGTTGATGTTACACACACACACAACCAAATGTATCTGATTGGTTTGACGAAGCGTATCATAGAGCATTCATTAAGCCAGTGGATTCAATGTTTAGCGCTTGATGTTGTATTTGGCAGACCAACAAACGACAATTTGATTCAAACAGAAAGCAGATGAATCCTTTTCTATTTGTACACATATAATAATTATAAAACCATAAATGAATGCCCTGTTTATGTATGCCTCAGTTTCTCATTATATTATCCTTCCTGATGTTTTGTATCCACATAACCCTGGCCATATTAATGTCAATATGTAATATCTTATTCATGACATAAAAGCAATGACCTTCTGAAACACGTCTACATAAAAAGGGTGTTTTTATAGTAATCGTAACTGCCTTCAGAATCCAACTCCTCCTTCACATCCAGCAGACACAATATCTGTTCTCGATGTTCTGTTTTTTCATGATCCCTGATCAAATGAGTTATTAGTTCAAACGGTCTGCATAACAAGCTCAGGGCGCTGAAAGGATCCCAGTTGACACTTGATCTTAACACACAGAGACTGGGAGGGAAAACGACATCACAAAGAGACATTTTGGGAAACATACAAAGCAGGGAAAATATATTTTCCCCATGGTCACATTTTCTGCATTTCAGCATTTTTCACATTGGATTGAGTCAGATTTTGTTGTTGGTTTTAAAAGTATGCATAGGAAGATTAACCCTCCTAGCCCTCTGGGTCATTTGGGAACCCAAAATTTGACCTCTCAGGAGGTTATCCTTTGTTTTAGAATGATGTCCATTACATTTTGGACTCTGAAACCCCATAACTGAAAGAAGGATGAATAGTTAACATTGTTTGAGAAGACAATACAAAAAACGTATGTTGACATGTAGTTGCTTTTATTGAGAAGGCCAAAGTATTCTCCAATAGGTAAGGCTGATTATGTCACATATGGACATCACCAGGGGTTCAAAACCACACAAAAAAAATGTATTTTTGGAACATGTAACATAATATACAAGTATTCTGCATTATTGCTTCCGAAAATTGTACAATATCAACCAAAATTGACAAGTTAGGATCCCTGTATCAGTGTGATGGATCATTTAATTCAAAAATCAAAACAGATTCAAATTCAGATCAGATCAGAATAACTCCTGAAAAAAGGAATCATTTTTTCTTTGCCATCATGAAAAACAGTGTTTTTGTGGTCGAGATTTGGAAGGTTTCTACTTTACAGAAATACACAAACGACATGTCATTCTTTGCAGCTGAATGTCCCCTACATCATGAAAAAAAGGTGGACTTCCATAATTAATAATTCTGGAGATATAAATAGATATGTAACAGGTGCGCTTTTCGACCCAGAATTGCCTCTAAGAGGTTTTAGTCCAGATATGGTAGGCTTCTACTTTGCAGAAATACATAAACGACATGTTATTCGTTGCATAAGATTCTCCCCTACAACTTAAAAAGTACCGTAGGCTTCTATCTTTAATATTTCCGGAGATATGAATCGAAATGCAACACGTGCAATTTTATTTTTTTTATTTTTTTCGTGTTGTTGTAGTCGACATTTGGAAGGCTTTCCCTTTACGAAAGATAGACACCCGACCAGTTAATCTTTTCGGACAACTGTCCTCTACGGGGCTTCTATCTTTAAGCAATCCGGAGTTATGAATAGAAATGTATCGCATTGATTTTTGTCAATCGGGCTAGGAGGGTTAAGAGTCCAAGGATAACCCATCAAAGCTTGGTGTTTTTTTCTTTGGTTTGGGGTACAAGTTCATCAAACCTGCGATCATTAGGTCTGGACCTGCTATTGTTCCCCCCTGTTAACTCAAGCCAATGAAAGGGATATTTACAGTCAGTTGAAGTATTTTAGTTAACTACAAAGTCTTTTGGGAAAAGCCTACCTCATAAGACACATATTAACCTTGACACATACTTTCATAGTGATGTTATTTGCTCAAATCTTGCCACGTTAAAAGTAAATTCCTGAAGATCTTCTGAGAAGTTTTGTATATTTATGTCTGTAAATAGTTACTACCATCCACTGAATACCCCAGTAGGACTGCAGAAAAAGTGGCGTAATTAGTTAGCTACTGTAAATTAGTGCCTTAAAGATCATGGAGAGACTTGGAATCTGCTATCGTGGACAGATGAGATTAACATGTACTAGAAGGTGAAGGAAGGATTGGCAGAGCTTCAACAGATAAAATAACAAGCAACTGGTTTGGGCAGGGGGGGTTGCACACTCCAGGTAGTTACTGTACACAAAAGGAAAAAGAAAAAAGGAAATTAAGAGTTTTGTGATTTAAAAGAAGTACAGTCCCAATATTTTGGAGGGAACAATACCACACATTCCTTATGTCTTAAATACACCATTCTGTAGTGCTGGTAAATATAATTGTATGCATGTATTTGGTTTGTGCATGTGTGTGTATGTGTTTGCATATACCCACAATCATGCATGTGTGTGTGGATGTGTGTATTGTCGTTTTTGTCCATCCGAGACTGTTTCTGTGCCTGTAATCATTTGAGGCTAAATGGCTGTTTGACTGAGTGACATGTCTGCGACTACCATCGTGGCACTATAGTAATAGTTTACTACTTGTTTCCACACCGGGGGGTTATCCAGGCGTTGTGTGTGCCAGCCGTGAAGGTAAAGTACGCACTCAAAGGTGTGTGTTTGTGTGTGAGAGAGAATGCTGCCAATCGTGAAGGTAAATCACCGTCTCCCCTCTTTATCTCTTCATTGTTTACTTTGTCTTACTGAGCATGAAAAGCACCTTGATATGCTGTAGCATCGGCCAGGAGAACGTGGAATCTTTCTGGGGGGGGGGATTGAGGGAGGGAAGGAGTAAAGAGCTTACACTCCCAAAAGCCATTAAAGTTTGATTCACCCCAGCCCTAACTCTCGGAATAAATCCACCCGTTGTGTCTCTCATCCTCTTTCTAGCCCCCTCCAGTCCACCCCTCCGTCTCACCCCTCCGTCTCACCCCTTAGCCTCACCCCTCCGTCTCACTCCCTCGCACAGAATTTTGAATGATGTTCTGATTTTGATAACATAGATAGTCCTTGTGAAACATGTCAGTCTGGTTCTGGGTGTGGATAGTTTTCTTTCTGGCTCTGCCTTTGTGCTTCTATGTGTATGTGTGGTGAAGATGTTCCATCATCCTTCTCACTATGTTTACGATCCGACACTGATTGGAATATTTGCAAACACTTTAATGCTTCGTGCGTAATACATTATGCAGTGTTGTACATGTGTTAATAATGCTAAACAACACAGTAATTATTAGTAGGTGTGTTTTATGGCCAATATTTCATTGCATGTTTTTCTTAGGCACAACAAAGCTCAGAGTATACAACATGGATACGGCCCTTACCTTTGGAAAATCATGCATCTAACACGATCCTCGGAAGTAATCACACCACAGTCCTCTTAAAGAAACACCGGAGAGTAATTGAATGAAAATTCTGACTGGCAAGAAATCTGACTGGCAAGAAATTGCAAATCTTGGCCAGCAAATACAATGTGCGAGAGTGTCAGAGACACATCCAAAGTGTCAATACGGATACATACAGTAGAATGTAAATGACAAAAGGACATTGGTAGAAAGTTCATTAAAGCAATATGGCACATCAGCAGTTGATAGCATATTATGCTTAGTCCTGTATAAAGACCGTAGACTCTGTGTTTTTGTCATGCCTGTGTAGTGCTATGTAGCTCATATGTCAAACCATTCTAAATGAATCACACCCACGATCATCATAATGCTGTCTGCCCCTTGAAAACAGGTTTACCAGTAACCTGTACATTATACATAATTGTGATTAGACTTTTAATGCAATTTGAGTGTTTGTGTGCAGCATTTTGAGGCCTCATGAGTTTCTATAAATGTATTTATGCTGCATTATGAGTGTATTATGTTGCATTTTGGGTGCATGTATAGTGTAATGCTGTATAAAGAATTATGCTAATAGGTGTTATTCAAAGTGTCACCAAATATTATCCTGCACTTCAAGTCTAAAGAGACAAAAATAATTAGGAGATGATATTAAAAAAGCAGAGAAATTCCCACAGTGCAGCAAACCACATCACTTTCACCA
Organism: Novumbra hubbsi; assembly: GCA_016801125.1. Lineage (NCBI taxonomy): Eukaryota > Metazoa > Chordata > Actinopteri > Esociformes > Umbridae > Novumbra > Novumbra hubbsi. The sequence continues at coordinate 18,163 of JACXGK010007442.1, read as the reverse complement.
GGTGCCGTTTGGCATTATGCTAATTGTTCTTTCCCCTAACACTCGTTTTGTCTTTCTCTGCCTTTCTTTACATCTCTAACCACCTTCTGTCACTCTTCACCATAGTTTTCTCTCTACCCATTTCTCTATTTCTGTTTCTCCCTCCCTCTTTATCTGTCTCAGTCTCTCCTTCCGTTCTCCGCTCTTCACTTCACAGTTCCCCTGGCTGTGGCGAGATTTGCCTTAATAGAGCTTTATAGCCTCTCTAATTTGCTCAAATCTGTTTTGGCTGTCAGAAAAGGCAACACCATAGCAGTAAAAGGAGAGGGGTGTAGGGGAGACAGGAGGCATGCCATGGGAGTACAAGGGGGAGGGAGGAGAGGGGTGTAGGGGGAGACTTAAGGCATGCCATGGCAGTACAAGAGGGACGGGGAGAGGGTGTAGGGGGAGACAGGAGTACAAGCGGGAGGGGAGAGTAACTAAAGTTACTAAAGGTAATCAAGTGATTCCCCTCTAAAACGTCACTTTTCTGAAGTTAAATAATGATTCATTTCAGGATTTTTGGCCTCTAGGGGAAAGAAATGTCACTGTCCCGCCATAACTGGTCCCCCTCTTGTTCACTCTTTCCTTTCTTCCCCCCTTCATCCCCCTTCAATCTTGGTTTCTTCATCTCTCTTTCCCTCTATTATTCCTTCACTCTTTCCTTCTATTATTCCTTCTCTCTTTCCTTCTATTATTCCCTATCTCTTTCCCTCTATTATCCTCTCTCTCTTTACCTCTATTATTCCCTCTCTTGTTCCCTCTATTATTCCCTCTCTTTCTGCCTCTATTATTCCCACTCTCTTTCCCTCTATTATTCCCTGTCTCTTTCATTCTATTATTCCCTCTCTGTTTCATTCTGTTATTCCCTCTCTCCAACACCATTTTCCCCCTTTCTTCATCCTTCTCCAACCCTCTCCAACGATCTATTATCTCTGTCTCTAGCACTCCTGCACTCTTGTTTTTCCCAATACTTATTTTCTCTCTCTCAAAATCCATCCAGTCCACTACAGTGTTGGGGAACATGCCTTTAAAAAGTATCTAATTATAGTTTAGTAGCCATTTTACGTTACTACTTACGGTAGAAATCACTGTTACCTATTATAAAATTAATTTCAGATGATTCCTTTGATTCTATATTGTTATGCTTGTGATTTTTTATTGGGTAAGCATATCATTGCATAGTCAGGTATTGCATAGTCAGTGTCAGTCACCAGTATTAACAATTATTTATCAATTTACAGCAAGAGTGACCAGTCATAATATCTTAAGTAATCAAATACCATAATTAGAAACAATATTTGCATTTAGCTATTTCATTAAGAATTTCTTAAAAATCAAGAAATTATTTTGAAAGTCTTTTTCAGACCATCCTTATTTTTAACAGCCAGGTTAATTCAATACCTTCTCAAAAAAGAAAACATTAGGCACATTTAATTTTGAAACCTCTTTGCAATAATGGGCATACTCTTTTGATGTTTAATAACTTTATTTAGAGGTGAAAATTGTTGTTTATTAAAAAAACAAGTAATTAGATGTTCATTTTCTATCAACTCCAAAACTAGTTCTTAATATAGTATTTACTCTCCTCCATCTATCCTCTCCTCTATCCAGTCCTCATCTATCTTCTCCTCTATCCAGTCCTCCATCTATCCTATCCTCCATCCAGTCCTCCATCTATCCTCTCCTCTATCCAGTCCTCCATCTATCCTCTCCTCTATCCAGTCCTCATCTATCCTATCCTCTATCCAGTCCTCCATCTATCCTCTCCTCTATCCAGTCCTCCATCTATCCTATCCTCCATCTAGTCCTCCATCTATCCTCTCCTCTATCCAGTCCTCATCTATCCTCTCCTCTATCCAGTCCTCCATCTATCCTCTCCTCTATCCAGTCCTCCATCTATCCTCTCCTCTATCCAGTCCTCATCTATCCTCTCCTCTATCCAGTCCTCCATCTATCCTCTCCTCTATCCAGTCCTCATCTATCCTATCCTCTATCCAGTCCTCCATCTATCCTCTCCTCTATCCAGTCCTCTCTCTCGCCTCTTTTCCACTCAGTCCTCCATCTCTCCTCTTTTCCACCTGTCTACTGCAGAGGGACATGAAGTGATTGCAAACTGTGTTACTGTCTGTGGCGCAGGGGACTAAAACTCACCATCACTGGCTATCCTAGCCTCCCACAGAATATAGAAGGAACAGATCAAGAACAACAAGATCTATTAATAATAAAGAACAGAACAAAGAACAGGATTAACAACAAAATAAAGGACCCAGAACAGAGTAAAGAAGAGGCTACTGGGGAAATAATATGGTAATGTGAATAGAATCGTTTAATGGGTGAGGAATAGTGTAATGTGTAAAGAACAGGGTAATGTGTAAAGAACAGGGTAATGTGTAAAGAACACGGTAATGTGTAAAGAACACGGTAATTGGTAAAGAAGAGGCGGATGTGTAAAGAACAGGTTAATGGTTAAATAATCAGGTAATGTGTAAGGCATAGTGTAATGTGTAATTAACAGGGTAATGTGTAATTAACAGGGTAATGTGTAAATAACTGGGTAATGTGTAAAGAACAGGGTAATGTGTAAAGAAGAGGCTAATGTGCAATGGACAGGTTAATGGTTAAATAATCAGGTAATGGGTAAGGCATAGTGTAATGGGTAAAGAACAGAGTAATGTGTAAAGAACAGGGTAATGTGTAAAGAACAGGGTAATGGGTAAATAATCAGGTAATGGGTAAGGCATAGTGTAATGTGTGAAGAACAGGGTAATTGGTAAAGAACAGGGCAATGTGTGAAGAACAGGGTAATGGGTAAATAATAAAGGATAGGCAACTGATCTGAATAAATGAGAGTTACATGTTAAATTATGCATACAAGGTTAAAGGTAAAAGATAACAACCAAGGTAAATTAGGACCATTAAGAAAAACAGGATCAAGAGCAAGTTAAAGGAGAAAAAACATAATACTGAACAGGAGAAATAACATAATAATGAACAGGAGAAATAACATAATACTGAACAGGAGAAATAACATAATAATGAACAGGAGAGGTAACTTAATACTGAACAGGAGAAATAACATAATACGGAACAGGATTAAGAATGGAGTTAATATCTGGGTAAAGAACAGGTTGAAGTCATGATAATGGACAGAGGAATTAGGGAGGCCGGTGTTATAGGATGGGGTTTAGCAGGGTTAGGCAGAGGATGTCTAGGGGACTGTTATAGGATGGGGTTATAGGATGTCTAGGGGACTGTTATAGGATGGGGTTTAGCAGCGTTAGGCAGAGGATGTCTAGAGGACTGAATCCCTGTTAAATCAGCTCAGCCTGGTTCTCAGTGGCTAACTAGGACTCCTTGAAACAGATCACATCCTTCAGCCCATAGACCCTGCTGAGAAGGGTGTTGGTCTGTGATGCACCGGTACCGACATGGCTGCTAGCTCTGTGGGAGAGAGAACATGGCTGGGTCTGTGAGCCGCCAGCATTCAGGATCTAGGATCCCTTTTCCCCCGGAGTAATCGTATTGGTAGTGATTCAAAAGCCAACACTGACCCTAAATCAGGGCTCCCTACAGCTACTCAAGATGCTTCATACATTTCGGCCCTACATCCACAAGATTGGATGTCTTGCCAACACTTGACCTTTTATGTGTGCTATGTATGGAAATAGCTTTGCCTCTAACTATAGTTATTTGCTGTCAAATACAGCTGGGGCTTAGACTAAGTGGTCATCATCACACAGGACATGACATCAAGCAGTGAGCCCCACACACATGGTGCTTATCGGTCTCCCTCTTTCACAACATTTCTCCCCCCCATGTAGATTCAGAAAGCTAACAGCCGTCAGTGTTGACCAATCTGAGCATTGTGTGGACTGAATTGACTTTTAATTTCAGATTGCAAACAAGGAATAGACTGGCGTCAGTGACCTTTGAAACGGATGTATTAAAATGTCCTCTTTTTTTTGGGACAGTATTCAGTTTCAGAGAATTGGTGCTTTGCTATAATAAGGTACAGAGGTCTGGTGTTTAAGTGTGTATTGTTAAAATATCCATATCATTCTGATCTTGTTTGTCATGACTTGAAACTCCAAACAGATCCTAATTAGCACTCGTCCTGCTGTGATTATAAGACCAGTGCCTGGCTGAGGAGGCTCTGTTTGTAGGAGGAGGCATGAAGATCAGCGTTCTCATTGGAAGGGATTTCCAGCCCCATGCAGGTAGCCGCTACTCTCAGCTGATTGGGCAAAGCTCAGCGGAGAACACGGGTTGACAAAGCTCATGATGGTCCCCCACCCCCCCACCGTGTACCTACACAAGCCCCCACCCCCCCCACCGTGTACCTGCACACGTCTCTCTGCGTTTCACTCACACCAGGAGGAGCACAAGATACAGAAACACACACTTACATACACACACACTCACTAGCTCACACACACATACACACACTTGCCCTCTCGAACTGTCCCTGATTCCCTTATGTCTTTATAAGACCAAAGTGCTGGATTGATTAAAGTTTTTCTGGGGGGAGAATATTAAATAAATAAATAAAGCTGGAGTGTCTAGGCCCCTAGGCAATGGCCGTTTATATGATAATCAGGTCAGCTCTCATTTGCATTCCATTCTATAAAGAAAAAAAAATACTTTTCCTCAGTAAAGGAAGTTGAGTAAATGAAAAAGAAACTGAGATATTGAATGAGAGGGAAGGAGAGAGGGAGTAAGAAAGCGAGAGATTAAGGGTGAGAGTTTATATCAATTGTCCTTGTTCTGTTAGCACGGTAGCTAACCACTGTGAGACTTCACCTCGGGCAAACTCTTACAATAGATAGCTTTTATACTTTAGGGTGATTCGTTTAGATGTTCAATGTTTCTACCATGTCTCTATCATACTTTATGGGGTTGGACCGGTTAGTTACATCATTACTTTATCCTTGTCTGCATATGACAAAAGCTTGTGCATTTCTGCTATGATCTCTCTTCCGTACAGCTTTGTCTCTGACACAGAGAAGTGGCCATAGGTTCAAAAGCAGCAGGAAGTTCTGTTAGAAATGCCATTCTGCTGGTCCTGTCCTTGGCCTCTCCCTATGGGATAAACTCAGAGCCACAAACCTGTCAGTTTCTCTTTTTCCCATTCCCTAGAGAGCAACTGGACTTGATTACCTTTACACCTAAGTAAACAGGAGAGGCTTTTAGGAGGCATCCAGCCATGAGGATGACGAGAAAGGCAAGAGGCTGATGAGGAGATAGAGATGCTATTTGTTTTGGTATTTTGTCCTTCTATGTTGATAGAAACCCACTTCACAAACAAGACAATTGTGCATCGTACATGAACACACAGTCAGACATGGTCACACACATTAGCATTCACACGTGGGAACACATATACAAAAATGTACACACACACCCGCGCACATTTATTCACGCGTATAAAAAGCACAAGAATACGTGGGTGCACAAGCTGACAGCAAAAGGGAGGTTGTTCTCGCTGGTGCATGTACACACACACACCAGCATGCGCACACACACACATTAGCACGCGTGCACATACACATTAGCATGCATGCACATACACAAAAGCATGCATGCACACACACACAAGCGCGCATACACAAGCACACACACACAAGCACGCATTCACACACAAGCATGCGTACACACACGCTCAAGTACACACACACACACAAGCAGGAATGCGCACACACACACACACAAGCACGCGTGCACACACAAGCACACACACAAGCAGGCATGCGCACACACACATAAGCACGTGTGCGCACACACACACACACACACGGCTCAGCTGTCCTTGCCTTTCCCGAGTGGCTCCCCTTGCTGTCAGTAAGTGTGGAATCATTCTGCTCTGTTGAGTGCCCCTCCAGAAAATGGTCCATCGCTCAGAAAGGCCGGAGAGCTTGGCTAAGGGAAGATGTAGAGATGAGAGAGGGGTTAAAACAAGAGAGCAGGGGGATGTAAGGAGTAGAAACCTGGAGGACATGTGAGGGAAAGAAGACAGCAGCCTGAGGTGAGCCAGTGGTCTAAGGTGGTCGTCAGTTGCACAGATCTGTAAATTAATCCGATGTATTTCTGGAGCACCTTTTACATCAGCAGTTGTCAAAAAGTGCCTACACCGATTTCCAGCTTGAAAGCCCAGGGGGCAATTAACAACAAGACATTGATACACAATGTCTAGGAAACAATTCCTAATACGGTCGTAACCTGGGAAGAAGCATAGAGAGGAACCAAACTCTGACAGGTGGCCAGTCTTCTTCAGGCTGTGCCGGGGGAACAATATAAGAGTAAATGACCTTTTGAGCATACATTTTTTTGCATTTTGAACAGTTGACCAGTGGGTCAATAAATACAGGTGGGCTGTGATCAGAGCCTTTTGGCAGAATCCGGTGGCACAACCAGGTGGGCTGTGGGCAATAAGAGCAGACATCATCAACACCACCAGAAGCAGACCTTCAGACATCCTGAGGAGTGGTCCACATGCCCAGGTCCTCCTACAATTCAACAGGACACCAGAAAAGAAACATCTAGGCAATAATTAAAGTGTTAAGGTAGAGTTTGAATTGTCTCAAGTGCTAAAAAGTAAACACATTTACCAACCAGAGAGCTGACACCGAGAGCTGAAACATGCTATAAATGTCTATTGCTGCTATTCTATTGGCCCATTGTTATTTAAAGGTGGGAAAACAATGAACATGTTCAATGTGTCTGCTTATAAATTCCTTGAAGTAATTGTTGGATTTCTTTCTGACACAAGCCTCTCAATCAGGGAGAGCATGGTCGTTGTGGGGAGTGCAGATCTTCATCATCAGAATTGTCTTCTTCCCCCACTGATGTCTTCTGTGAAACACCCATCATCTACCTGAAAAACACCCAACATTGGGAACCCACATTGATTGTGGCTCTTGCTCATATACATTTTATTTGATAGATGTCAGTTGATAGATTACACACTGAAAGGAAGTAAATCGACTAATGACTCAAGGTGATATCACGTACATATTGTAACCAAAGTCTGAGCTGTCAACCCATCTAACAGCTTGGAGGACCAACACTGAGGCTGTGTGGGTCAGGTAATGTAGGGGAGACACACGTTGAACTGAACACGTCCCACGGGTGATGGTCACAGATAGAATGAGTCACTGGACGATGGCGTCTCTGCGTAACATCATTTGAGCCCTCACCTTTCTCTTTCTTCCCCGTTTCTTTCGCTCCAGCTGACACTTGTGGGGCAGCTTCCATTAGTCTCCTAAAGACAGACTGGGACCCTCTCTCACTTCATTTAACATCTCTCCTTTTCTCATTCAGTGTCCCCTCCCCTCACTTTGCCTCGTCAGCTTCCAGATGGTAGGAGAGAGGAGAGAGGAGAGAGGGAGGTGAAAAGAGAGAATAGAGTATAAAAATGGGTAGATAATTGACAATCGGAACCCAGGCAATTTAACTGCAGGAGAAATGTGAACCCTGTTCCTTCTCCCCTTTTCTGCTCTGTCCCCCTTTCTCTGTCTCCTCCTGCTCTGTCCCCCTTTCTCTGTCTCTTCCTGCTCTGTCTCCTCCTTCTCTGTCTCCTCCTGCTCTGTCTCCCTTTCTCTGTCTCCTCCTGCTCTGTCTCCTCCTGCTCTGTCTCCCTTTTCTGTCTTCTGCTCTGTCCCACTTTCTCAGTCTCCTCTCCTGCTCTGTCTACCTTTCTGTCTCCCTTTCTCTGTCTCCTCCTGCTTTGTCTCCCTTTTCTGTCTCCTGCTCTGTCTCCCTTTCTCAGTCTCCTCTCCTGATCTGTCTCCCTTCTCTGTCTCCCTTTTCTGTCTCCTCCTGCTCTGTCTCCTCCTGCTCTGTCTCCTCCTGCTCTGTCTCCATTTTCTGTCTTCTGCTCTGTCCCACTTTCTCAGTCTCCTCTCCTGCTATGTCTACCTTTCTGTCTCCCTTTCTCTGTCTCCTCCTGCTTTGTCTCCCTTTTCAGTCTCCTGCTCTGTCTCCCTTTCTCAGTCTCCTCTCCTGATCTGTCTCCCTTCTCTGTCTCCCTTTTCTGTCTCCTGGTCTGTCTCCTTTATGATGTATCTGCTGCTGATTGGCCAACATGAAGATGGCAGGACCAGATGAGACACTGAGGATGCAGATACTGTATGATATGGTGACCCCATCTTCCCCTCTTCACAGAGGGTCACTTCTTAGTTGTTCTAGCGTTTATAGCAGGAGCCCTGCGGATGAAGTACATTTAGACCCAATTCAATAACATGCTGAATTATTGATCAGCTCATTTCAGAGTTGAAATATGGCTGATTGTCTCGCTTCAGTGATTAATGGACTGGTTCCCAGGGTGGCCGCCACTATTTCATCTGTTTCAGGAGTAGATTATACATTTCTTTATTGTCTGACAGACTGCGTTACAAACAGGAAAATGCTGCAGGATGAAAGACATTACATAGGCCAGACCTAACATCAAACATACAAATCGCAGAAAAACAAAACACAAACTAATTTTGCTCCCGCATTCACTAAATGTGGAGTTAGTTAATCCTTATCAAGACTTCCTCCTGTATCTGGTAAGTCAATACATTAAAACAAATCACATTCCATTAGCTCTTGTAAGCTCTTAAATTGCTGTATTATCACTGAGCTATGTCTAAGCAAAATGTTGCATATGTTTTTTAACCTTAGCTTTTCAAATGAACCTGACCCTAACTTCACAGACCCAACCCTCCAATCTCTTTTACCTTTGTTCGTTGCCCATAATAACTTGGCTGTGAAACCAACTGTAGCTCTGAAAGAGAAGAAAGAGTTTGAGCATGAATGAAGTAATGAAGGAGTTCAAGAGAATTGTGCACAATCACGGCCCGGTTTGAAATGCATAGGCCAGCAGAAAGCCCAAGGAGGCCGGGGGAAGTGGAGGGGTTGTGACGGGGGTTGTGGGGGGGTTGGGAGACCGAGCCGTCTTTGAATAGGTAGCTGTAATCACAGCTTCATTGTCTGCGAGCCGCTGGACCTCTGAGCCGGTTCCCCACGGGACACCTCTGCCCACTGTCCCTTTGTATAACCCATGTCCAGATACTGGCCCGAGAAATTACACCCTTTTAACATTTGCACATGCATACAGGAAAAGAGACGGACGTCAACCCAATGGGCGGCTGCCGCTGGTCCAGTGTTCGCTATTCTGCTCTGTATTCTTAGAATATAAGCAATTCTCCTAAATAACGCACCGCTGGTTCTAATTGCCGGTAACTGCACCCGGAGAAAAGCTGGACTACGATGTGGGTGTGAAAACATAAAACTTTATGATACCGTTTCAGTTTGTTAATACAGCCCTTATTAAATGTATATCATATACATTTGTATCATGTTGTAGCAACATGCCACTAAGCAAACACTTTTGTCTAAAGCAACTTATGTGGATGCATTAAGCATTGTTGATTCCAACCACCGTCATGGTGAGAGATACCCAGAGGAGTGTGGGAGTGGGCTTTGCAAATAAAGGAAATCTCATTATTATCCTGGTCTCAGAAACTCCCACTCACTTAGGCACAGTACTGTCTGGAACTAATATCCTTAACATACAGCAATACAGACCTACAAGCTATATCTCCTACCAGGACTCCAACATGACCCAAAATGGAGACACTGAGACAGAAAGTGTCCTCGTGCTGACACATGGTCATGACTAGTAAGGAATGGACAGCTTTCTCATAGTGGTCAGAGATCCAGAGAGACTGGGTGACCCCAGAACCCCTTCAGAGTTCCCTTTTGCTACACATGTGTGCTGCTTCACACGGCCCGATCTCCCCAGGAGAGCCTTGGAGGAGGTTTGGGGAGATAAGGGTAGACTGGAGTAAAGGGGAACGCCTGGGGAAACAGCCGGGCTAGTTAAAAGTTGAGTCCCGTTGGTGTATCCGTCCCTCTTCTCTGGTTCAACATTAAACGTTGAATCTTTTACTATTCCTTATTCTTCCTCTCTCCACATTTTTAATGTCTTTGTATACATATACCTATCCTTGTCTTTGTATATCTATCCCTCTCATTGTCATTGTATATCCTTGTATTTGTATATATATCCCTATCCTTGTATTTGTATATCTTTCCCTCTCATTGTCTTTGTATATCTATACCTATCCTTGTCTTTGTATATCTATCCCTCTCATTGTCGTTGTATATATATCCTTGTATTTGTATATATATCCTTGTATTTGTGTGTATATATATATATATATATATATATATCCCTATCCTTGTCTTTCTATATCTATCCCTCTCCTTGTATTTGTATATCTTTCCCTCTCAGTGTCTTTGTATATATATCCCTATCCTTGTCTTTCTATATCTATACCTCTCCTTGTATTTGTATATATATCCCTCTCCTTGTATTTGTATATCTTCCCCTATCCTTGTCTTTCTATATCTATTCGCCTCTTTCCTCACTCACCTCTGCCCCTACCTTTCTGTTTCTTACTGTATGTCATTAATCTTAAATTTACATAAAATTGTAGTCATTTAGCATACACTCTTATCCAGAGTGACTTACGGGAGCAATTAGGTTAAGTTCCTTGCTCAAGGGCACACCATCCATTTATATATTTTTTTCCTTTTGGCTTGGGGATTTGAAACCTTTTTAAAGGAAGAGACGTGGGGATTCCTGCGGCGCCTCTTAAGATAAGAGAAGGCTCTGTTTGCATTTCTCCAACTCTCTCTGCCTTTTATTCTCGGTTATTTTTTTCTTTCCGGGCTCTCCTAAAAAAGATATCTTCTACTTTCAAAATCAGGCAGTGCCTTGCTCAGACCCTTGAAACACATTTAAGATACCGTCGTTCAGTGTCCGCCCATCAGACTGTGGGTCGTGTTCATTGTCAGGCATCTTCATGGACAAGTGGTTGAACAGACTTATGGGCTAATAAAAGCAGAAGGATCCTCATGGTTTGTCTTGTCGCCTGGTTACCCCTTGACTGCTAATCTGGGGCCCCAAGAGCCAAACAATGATCTAATGGACAGGCCTTTGAAGACGCTGGCCTGTCAGGGGACCTGCAGTGTCTCCGGTGTGGGATAGGACCTCTCGGAGTACATGTAGTGGGCTGATTAGGTCAAAAAGTCCCATGCGATAGAAACATTTCTACATGAATAACCATGTTTCGAAGTAACTATTTCCATACGTGCAACACTATGGATTGACCTTTGTCTCCCTGAATTTTGGGCAAACAATGGATTGCATAAAAACAAATGTTAACCCACTATTTAAGTTCCAGCCAATGAGCTTCAGCCCCTCACCATTAGATTGACTCCTTCCAAGACACACTCACACAACATTCCAGCGACCAATGACATGCTGAATGTCTTTGCACATATTTGAGCATTCAGGGAAACTCTATGAAGCTACATTCAAAACTACCTCCCCCATCTCTTGTTGTCTGTCTTTGCTTCCCTCTTTCTCTCCCCCATCTTTTGTTGTCTGTCTGTCTGTGCTTCTCTCTTTCTCTCCCCCATCTTTTGTTGTCTGTCTGTCTTTGCTTCTCTTTCTCTCCCCCCTATTTTTTTGTCTGTCTGTCTTTGCTTCTCTCTTTCTCTCCCCCATATTTTTTTTGTCTTTCTGTCTTTGCTTCTCTCTTTCTCTCCCCATCTCTTGTTTTCTGTCTGTCTTCTCTCTTTCTCTTATGGCTTGCAAACCATAGTACTTCCAACAGTTCACAGTGACACATCTCAGCTGGCCATTGGGGCGTAGCACGGCACTGAACTATTCACTGTAGCACTGCGCTCTGTAAACTCGAGTGTGTGTTCCTGGGTGTGTTTGTGTAGGTTATTTAGTGTGCCTTGGTGGCAGTCAACACTGTGCGGTTGTAGTGAAGTTGTGTTAATGAGCCATTGTTGAGCAAGCTGCTGTGTGGAATGAGATAGAGGCTGTCAGGCTATGGGGAGCGAGAAGGATACCCCCATATCCCATATCTCACACACACCCAATCACACACACTCCATGCATATAGCACACACTCACTCACACACTCCATGCACATAGCACTCACACTCCATGTACATAGCACACACACACGCTCCATGCACATAGCACACACACACACTCACTGCACATAGCACTCCACAATAATTAATAATCAGTCTCAATCAGAGTCTTTCAAATATTTCAAAACACTCTGTATTGCGCAAATATTTTACGCACACACACGCAGTATCACTCTCTCTCACTCTTTCTCTCAATCTATAACTGGCACACACACATTCAAAAGTATTGATTTTCTCGGCGGGATCTATGTTTGCCGATGTCCGATTTTGAAAGCTTTATACGTTATGAAATGAGCATGCGTCCTCTGAATATATATATCTATATATGTTTAGGAGTCTACGGTATATCCAACTATTGCTATTATTTTCCTGATTGCTATGAAACTTTTAATGAAACTGTTCGGGTAGTTCTCAAGGCATTTCACAGCTGTTGTAGATCGCTTTGAGGTAGTGAGGTATCGTTGTATTTAGCGTTGAGGTAGCGTTGTATTTAGCGTTGAGGTATCGTTGTATTTAGCGTTGAGGTAGCGTTGTATTTAGCGTTGAGGTAGCGTTGTATTTAGCGTTGAGGTAGCGTTGTATTTAGCGTTGAGGTATCGTTGTATGTATGTAATTCAGCATGTTGTTGGCCTCTGCAATGTTGGGTTTAAATGCTGAATGTCTAAAAACCTTCTCCAACTTAATGAGAATAAAATGGAAGTTGTACTTTTTGGAACTCTGAAATCAACTGAGGATTTTTGTAAACATCTGGGGCCCTTTCTCACTAATGTGCACCCCCAGGCAAGAAATATGTGTGTTATCTTTGATTCGGCATTGAAACTAATGTATTCTGTGGTAAAAGGTAAGTTGTTTTTTTTATCTGAGGACTATTGCAAAATGCTATCAATCCTTTTTCTTAATAACTTGGAGACGTACTCGAGCACTTATCTCATCTCAAAATGATTTGTGATTCCATGTTTTCTGGAATGTGTCACTCTTCTTTAGCACGCTTGCAGCTTGTTCAGAATGCGGCTCTTAGATTGTTGTCTGGGACCAGGAAGAGGGACCCTATCTCCCCTATGCTGGGACCAGGAAGAGGGACCATATCTCCCCTATGCTGGGACCAGGAAGAGGAACCATATGTCCCCTATGTTGGGACCAGGAAGAGGGACCATATCTCCCCTATGTTGGGACCAGGAAGAGGGACCATATCTCCCCTATGTTGGGACCAGGAAGAGGGACCATATCTCCCCTATGTTGGGACCAGGAAGAGGGACCATATCTCCCCTATGTTGGGACCAGGAAGAGGACCATATCTCCCCTATCCTGGCCTCTCTTCACTGGTTACCAGTCAAATACTGAATGGATTTTAAGGTGCTGTTACTTGTTTTTAGGGCTTTACATGGATTAGCTTACACGGCATCACGCATCCAGGCCACTTAGATCATCTAACCTGCTCCTTTTAGACATTCCACAGTCTCCAATGAAAACAAATAGTGATTGTGCCTTTTTCGGTTGTGGCTCCTAGAATGTGGAATAAACTGTCCATTTGTATTAAGTCATCTCCCACCACTGAACACATTTAAGTCTCTTATTAAAACATATTTTTATCAGTCAGTTTAGGGTCACTCTTGTGTAACTGTCTTGTTTGTTTCTCATGTTTATATTTATAAAGTATTATATGTTGTATTTGATTGGAGCACAACTTTGTACAGCACTTTGTTCAGCAGAAGAATGATTATTGATGCTCATGGTTACAAAGCCATTTCCTAGCATTTTGAATTTCACTCCACAGTTCAATGGTCAAATGTGAAACATTTCAGACCAATGGCAGTGTACATAGGACCAGTGGTCCCACGAAATCCCAGCCCAACGTTGACAGTATTCCCAGGGTAACCTCACAGGATCTACTGGATCTAATTGTGAGTTCTCCCAGAAACGTACTACAACGTAATAGAACATACATTTAAATACATTATTCAGGAAACCAATATACTCTACTCGAGATAATGAATGAAGTTTACAGGTGATACAACACTTACACATAAAGGGTTCCGCAACATATGACACCAGTGTTACAACCTTACAAAAAAGGGTATGACAATAAAATCTATTTTTAATAAAACATCATAATAAAACAGCAAATTTACCTCCCTTTGACTTCCTGCTGACCATGGGTGTGTCTAGTCTGGTTTTAGGACCTATCTGACCTGTCTTGCAGCTCATTCATACCTGCCTAACCTCCACCCTGTGTGTCTGATTACATGCCACCTCTGACCAACCCACCCTGGCCTGTCCCTGTTCAGCCAATCTGGTCATGCTACTAGATTAGATGTATAGACTCTGGACACAGCCCATGTGAATTTATACATTATTAATAGTATTCTTAAACATCACCCGGCACAGCCAGAAGAGGTCACCCCTCTGAGCCTAGTTCCTCTCTAGGTTTCTTCCTACATTTCGACTCTCATCGGGAGTTTTTCCTAGCTACTTGCTTCAACCCTGTTGTTGTGTGCTCAATGAGGTTTTAGGCTAGGTGTTTGTAAAAGCATTGTGACAACTGCTGAAGCAAAAAGGGCGTTATAAATAAATGTGATCGATTGATTGACTGAACTGTCAGTACTACACAGGTGCCTTTTTAGGGTCTGCATATAGGTCATGCCTTAATCACCTTATCTTGAGCCATGTGTATCACTCTGTCTACCGGGAATACCAGGAACCATTGATTGGAATGTTTCCCTAGTTGATAAAAATGGCTACAAAATACTATTCATGTGATTCTCAGGTTAGCTAATCCAACTCCAAATAGTTTGAGTAATGAATCATTAAGATGTATCCTCTCGCAGAATGTGCTTGTAACAGAGCTGTTAGGTAGCTGGTTTGTCATGCTTAGATGAGTCTAAGACACAAACTGAATCAATTTAACTTTAATATGAATCAAAAATGCAATGTTACATTAGTTATTTAAAGGAGAGGGATAGATATACAAAGACAATTAAATAACAAAAAGAGCAATGAGACATTTATGTCACATCAACCTTGTGGACAAAAATGGAGAAATGAAACCAGGCCGTGGAAATTATTGTACCTCTTTATCCACCATTGATCATTATAGATGCAGTTTAAAGGAACCATACACATATCCATCACTAGTAGATCCATCACTAGTAGATCCATCACTAGTAGATCCATCACTAGTAGATCCATGACTAGTATATCCATCACTAGAAGATCCATCACTAGTATATCCATCACTTCTAGATCCATCACAAGTATAACCATCACTGGTAGATTCAACACTAGTAGACCCATCACTAGAAGATCCATCACTAGAAGATCCATCACTAGAAGATCCATCACTAGAAGATCCATCACTAGTACATCCATCACTTCTAGATCCATCACTAGTAGATCCAACACTAGTAGATCCAACACTAGTAGATCCATCACTAGTAGATCCATCACTAGTAGATCCATCACTAGTAGATCCATCACTAGTAGATCCATCACTAGAAGATCCATCACTAGTATATCCATCACTTCTAGATCCATCACAAGTATATCCATCACTAGTATATCCAACACTAGTAGATCCATCACTAGTAGATCCATCACTAGTAGATCCAACACTATTAGATCCAACACTAGTAGATCCATCACTAGAAGATCCATCACTAGAAGATCCATCACTAGCAGATCCATCACTAGAAGATCCATTACTAGAAGATCCATCACTAGAAGATCCATCACTAGAAGATCCATCACTAGTAAATCCATCACTAGTATATCCATCACTAGTAGATCCAACACTAGTAGATCCAACACCAGTAGATCCATCACTAGTAGATCCATCGCAAGTATATCCATCACTAGTAGATCCAACACTAGTAGATCCAACACTAGTAGATCCATCACTAGTAGATCCATCACTAGTAGATCCATCACATGTATCTGAAGAGTTACATTATCAGCCGTCATGCATGAGAGTATTGAATTTAAATTAAATTGATCGTTATGGAACTGTTGGGGATAACTCTTTAATTGATACCTACTTTCTTTTAATTTACCTGACATTAGAATTAGAATACATGAGACCAGGAGGACAGCTTCATTCTTGGTTACTACAGAGTTTTAAAAACCCTGAACATCCCTATAACAAAAATATTTTGCATTCAATCTATTTGTCAGTTGTGTCACTGGTGGTTATTTCTGATGATATGTGTTAGTGTGATTATTATTTATGGATCCAGTCTCCCTGTTTGAAGGGTGGATGTACTAAATAATGATTGATTGATTGATCTTGTGGATTACCTCTAAAAACAGTCATCCATCCTGGCTTTCTAGCTGTACATACAGAATCATAGCCATGCTAGTTTCCATTGGCCATTCTTATGTAATTTTGTTCTTAACAAATTACACAATGTACAGTGTCCACTTGATGAGCGTTATAGTTGAGTTTAAACTACAGTACATGTTTCTTGATATACGAATCTGAAGAGGATAATTGCATTGTCAGATGTGTTCCATCTGCTGTTGAGACATAGAAGTTGTAGGAGTGATCATCCTCTACGTCTCATCTTTCAGACCTCATTCAAGGTACTGGCAGGGAAATGTTTTCTTAGTGCTTGTTGCTGACACACATACTCTAACCACACACACAGACTCTAACCACACACACGTCACTGTACATGTGACACACACACAGACTCTAACCACACACACATGTCACTGTACATGTGACACACACACAGACTCTAACCACACACACGTCACTGTACATGTGACACACACACAGACTCTAACCACACACACATGTCACTGTACACTCTACTGATGTAGGTTCCTGCCTGTTCCGCTGGAACTGACCTGTCCTCAGTGTCGGTGAGGTAGATTTGTTCGAGCGGAGGTTGCGATGTGTTGGACTGTGGAAGACAGGGAGCAGGCGTGTGTGAATGTGTGAGGTAGATGGTGTGGGTTTAAGAGAAAGAGGTTAAGAGAGAGAGAGTGATGGGTGATGAGAGTCAGGGGTCAGTGTAGACACACAGGGTAGTTGAGAGACAGGGGTCAGTGTAGACACACGGGGTAGTTGAGAGACAGGGGTCAGTGTAGACACACAGGGTAGTTGAGAGACAGGGGTCAGTGTAGACACACGGGATAGTTGAGAGACAGGGGTCAGTGTAGACACACAGGGTAGTTGAGAGACAGGGGTCAGTGTAGACACACGGGGTAGATGAGAGACAGTGGTAGGTGTAGACACACGGAGCATGCAATGCTTTCTACCCATTTGTATTATTGTAGCAATTTTTTTCCTTATCTACCACTAATCATGTTGTAATGATGCAGTCTTTGTACAGATCCTGGCTTAACAAAAAAAAGTTTTCACCAAAAAAAGGTTTTCACCAAACCACATGTGTTCATGTGGTTTGGTTCCCTGGACAAAGCCTTTGACCCCCCAGCATTTCCCAAGTCATAGGAGGAAACTCAAACACTAATACACATAACTCCCCTTTTGCTGGCTCAGAGAAACCAGCAACAGACAAACTGATCAGAGTTGGTTTGCCTGTGTAAACAAAGCCATTACGCCCATAACCTTTTGTAGGACTTACAGTGAAGCTATGTTCTAATGCCATCCTGGGTACCCCATGTCTTGTGTTTCAGAACACTCCGGTGGGCACCTCAGTGTTCCAGGTGAACGCCACGGACCCAGACCAGGGCGCAGGGGGGAGCGTGCTCTTCTCCTTCCAGCCCCCCACCGCCTTTTTCTCCATCGACGGAGCCCGGGGTACCGTCACCGTCATCAGGCCGCTGGACTACGAGACCACCACAGCCTACCAGCTCACTGTCAACGCCACGGTGAGAGGATCTATGATTGACTTTGTGTGGTAGTCAACAGTACAGTGTATGTAGTCAACAGTAGAGTGTATTTAGTCAACAATATAGTGTATGTAGTCAACAGCACAGTGTATCTAGTCAACAGCACAGTGTATGTAGTCAACAGCACAGTGTATGTAGTCAACAGCACAGTGTATGTAGTCAACAGCACAGTGTATGTAGTCAACAGCACAGTGTATGTAGTCAACAGCACAGTGTATGTAGTCAACAGCACAGTGTATGTAGTCAACAGCACAGTGTATGTAGTCAACAGCACAGTGTATGTAGTCAACAG